>NW_017547308.1:299312-550619 GCF_001854935.1 Bemisia tabaci
GGAGCTCATTTATATTTTTATTCCTGAAGAAATTCCTCCAGCATGATAACTCTTTGCATCTACACAGGAATGTTCGAGGATTTTTGGGCATGGGCGGAGGAAGGAAACGTTATGTATCAACGAGAAGAAGACGGAGTGGTGAAATTTCAATGTTGAGAAATTTTGTTGGAAATGAAGCTTTCGGACGGTAAAGTTGGCATCGGAGGTTGGATGTAAATCCACGTCCCTGCTCGACGGATCCACCGTGAGAAATTGAACTGAATCATTAGGAAAAGAGCGGTCGCGCTTAAGCAAACACCCGCTTCCTCGAGGGTATTTTAAATTAGCCGCCTCAGTTCCAGCCCTGATCAACGGTGGACGGTGCGCCGCTTTGATGTTGCATGCTGATTCTTGATCCTTCATTGTTGATTCTTGATATTAAATAAATCTTTCGCTCTGAATGGCCAGCAGCGCTGAGGAGTGGGGAAGGGGCGGGAGCCAGCGCAAAGAAGGGTGCACTCAGAGAGTAGACCATTCAGTTCTGTAACTCGGCTTGCACCATCGATGGATCATCATAGGAAACGATGAGTTTCCGTCTAACTTAGGATGTATGCGATACTTTATTTACTCCAGCAAATAATAATTAAAACGATTTATTACGATTGATCGAATTTTTTAGATATGATAACACCAGAAGAAAGGCTGCAAAAAATTAAAAAAACTAATGATTAATCTTATATAATATGTAGCAATGTATAAAAAGTCATTACATTATAGGTCAGCGTAATAACTTTTTTTTTTTTTTTGGCGAGGCTCTTTGCGAGCAGCATACGTGTTCATTTGTCACATAAAAATTATTTGCAACGACATAGTGAAGGTTTAATTAGTAGAGAGCTTCTAAAGCATAATCTCGCCTTGAAGCGCCTTCAGTTTTCCGTGATACGCTCTGCATTGCCAAGCAGTTAGTTTAGTTGCCTAGCCAAACCAAACCCAACATTTGCTTATCTCTACATTCTCCTATTCCATCCAAGTATTCAGTATATTGCACGTTCCTGGCGATTTAACTGCCGAAGTGTCTGCTTCGCGACAGGAAATCAAGCAGCTGAATATTTTGAACTTGGAGCTTTGATGGGCTTTTCGACTCTAATTGAATTTTTTTAACAAGTTGACCTAATTTTCCCCACAAAATAGTGCGGACCGAGTATTAATGTACCACCTTGTCATTACCAAAACGTACCCAACTGTGTAATTACCCTACCAGTTTGTGACATCCAGGACCAGAGATGGCCTAACTCTCCCTTCGAAGGGATTCCATGTTCTATTCGCCGCATCAACTCAAAATTTTGGTCACTTTTTCTCACTTTGTACGGGACAAAGCCTTCGAGGTTGAAGAGGTGAGCTCGAGACGAGTTACCGATGCGACGGATTTGAAGAAAACCATTAACTCGGCTGCAAGCTCAATCATTGAAAAAATCGGCGGGTATTACGGCACTTCCGGCCAGGACAGGAAGCCCGATTCGCGCCGGTGCGGAGCCGAACTTGAACTTGGTCGTCAACTAGGCACAGTCACCGGTGTCTCACTTCTCCTGCTTCATTGGGTCGCGCCTCGCGCTTGACAACGCTAATCAAGACAATCAAGAGCAAACGCAGTTCGCTCGTAGCTCCTCGCGTTGCCAGCAGAGACAATATATTCTACAAACCTCCCACTTTCATTCTCCCAAAAGTTGCTCTCAGAAGTCAACGCTCAGATTCGCCCAGTGATGACTCGTGCCGAAAGAGTTGAGCCAACGGTTTAGCAGTCCTGAGGTGTGCGGAAATTCGCCTGGCAGACCCCGACATTCATCAGTTGAGCAAATTTTATTTGATTTTATCTTCAACAAGTTCCTCCTCAATCATCATCAGGCGAAAATTAGCGTTGACCTCCGATCTAAACTTCTGTCTCATTCGATTATATTGCTTGGGTTAATTATTTGTGTGGAGTCGCTGAGATACACTGTCTCTGGTTGCTGGGTCTCAGCTACTATACACATGCACAATCACACACTTCACGTCAGGAATAAACCAGATATTACAGCTCAGCACCATAGCCTAACGCCATAGTCACTCAAACTATTCATAAAACAAATGTTAATCTATGTAAATCCATTGGTTTGTGGCTGATGGATTTGGATAGGTACCTGGCGTGTTAGTCAAATTTCACATCATAACATGGGATCATCACATAACATGGGTTCCAGACCACCTCACCAGCCTATTTTCTTGTTTATTAGGTGAGATGACTTCGGAGACTGCGAATTCGAATAAGGGGTTGACCCCCAAGGAATCCAAATCTTATACGGTCTCGAAGCCCTTCCCTGAGCTCTCTCAGAGGGTAAAAGGGGGATCATGACTTTAAAAGTTGGGATTTCCATCTAAATTTTGAAATCGTCCGATCAAATTTAGAAAAATAAGGAAATTTTACCCCAATTCGATGCCAGGATATCCGAAATCAGCCCAAACCTGTTCGAAATATTTTCCCCTAGAGGTAGAGTTAGAGCCCTCTTCTCCAAAATTCAAGTCATGAAGCTGCCCCCCCCCCCAAAAAAAAGGAACATTTGCTGATATGATAAGGAGTCCGGAATTTTGGAAATTTATAGCTAAGACACCCATGGATTCCAATAATATTGATCCCTTGACAGTAATGCTCCGTTACTAGATAACGAATAACAACAGGGAACTTAGATAGCCGCTCTTAAATCTACAGGTGGTGTTGCTACTCTTATGACTGGTTCACTTCATACGCTTAAAATATCATTGATAATTTATAAATTTCACTCACTTTTCCTCAGAATGCTAATAAGTATTTCGCATTGAAAACTGAAAAATCAATGTGTCTTACTCTTATCAGACTTTTTCTCTGAATGGAACAATTAGTCTCCACTTTGGGACATTTTGCGCCACTGCGTTACACATCACTTTCAAAATTGATATATTTCTAGTATAAAAAATGATGACTCGTAGAGCAGCATATTCAGGTTTGGGAATATACTCACTGCAGAAAGTAGCATCTCAGATTTTTCTCAGATGTGATTGTATTCTAGCCCAGAAATTTCTTTACCTGCAACAAAAAAATATACAGTAAGCTTACATCGGTAAATTGGTAAGCAAGTCAACAATACTTTAAGCAGCTATTCGTAAAGAAATAAAAGTAACTCGATAAGGAGAATTTGAAAACTTCAATTTTTCAAAATGCTCCATGGTTTTTCTTTCCCTTCCCGCATACGTTTGTTCCTTTAGAATTCCTATTATTTTATACTTCCTCCTGAATTAAATTTAGAAAAATGAAATTTTTACACCAAGGAAACTTCAAAATTGCAACCGACTGCAATAGAGACCTTCCTGGAGAGAAAACACACCCTTACTTCACCCACAGGTTTATTTTCCTTCTCTGCCCCGCGTTAATAATGATTTCCGTTTCTGCGTTAGTTGACAACGCAGGACTCAATTCAATTTCGTGGCCTAGCCGTTCTGGTCTTGATCTTGTTCGTCGCGTTCAACGATTTTTTTCCTTCGTTATTTTGTCAAGAAATTACTGATTTGTTAAACTGTTGAAGCTGCCTATTTATTTAATTCCTCCCCAGCCCTGACAATGCCCTCCGTCGGCCGCGGCGGCCTCCTGCTATCGATAATTAAGAAATAAATTGGAAGAGGGAGAACACCAGTCCGGGGGCCGGGGGGCACTCCACCTCAAACTAGTTTATCGGCGGAATAACAGAAAAAAAGAAAACAATCACTGTGACTTACGCTTCAGCCTGAATAATGATGAGTCGTTTTTCTTTTTTTCATTTTCCTGGCATTTGTTTAACCTCATTAGCTGGCCGTCGCTTTTAATCGCAGCATGAATGGGCGTCATCGTGACGGATTTCCTTGCTTCCTCAGTTAAAGGCAATTTCAAAGCGAAGAGTGATTCCTAATTTTCGCCACCGTACGAACGGGCATTAAGTTGAGCGGCTCATATTGGGCCATTGTGGCCACTACTGGTGATAACTTCGTTTAGGTGAGAGAATTTTGTGCACCTGTCCTTCGTCGTTTTTAACCAACGTTTTTCTGGCGCTCCTCTTAAGTCCTGTCCACCTACACTTAAGATCAAAATTTTTCCCCTCACTTTTTAATCTTAATACCATACTATGAAAATCTCATCACCAAACCTTTTTCCTTCTTTAGACAGGCGAATCTCCAAGATAGATTTAATTTTTTTCTTTCCGTGTCATTTGTTGCTTTGTTGATCAGGGCCGGATTAAGGGTGTGGCCACATGGGCCGCGGCCCATGGCGGCAATTTTAGGGGGCGGCAAATGTTGTCATTTTTTCAAATGTAGGTGTCAAGAAAAAAATCTGCTTCAGAAATTTACAAACGAGAAAAGGCGAAAAATCTCTCATTTCCTGAGAGTATAGTAATTTCTAATTTTGTCGTCTCTGAGTGATACAAGAGACAGCACCTTTAATTAGTCGAGTTAAGAGAGAAACCAAACACGCAATTTGGCCCGGAACGGCACGACTTAGAGGGAAATGATGACGAGGACTTGAGATGAAAAGGAGAAGCCCTCGACGCGACGATCGGCATGTAACACATATTGGCGCCTCCAAGATTGCACGAATACTTCACGCATTGCATCAAACACAGTGCGGTCATTGCGGTCAGCGTGAAATGGATAGTGCCTACAAGAATGCATGAATACTTCACGCATTGCGCCAAACGCCGTGCGATTAGCGTGAAACACATAGCGCCTACAAGACTGCGTGAATACTTCACGCATTGCGTCCAACACAGTGCGTTCAGCAGCGGTCGGGGTGAAATGCATAGCGCCTACAAGACTGTCGGAATACTTTACGCATTGCGCCAAACACGGTGCGGTCTGCGTGGCGGCGGAAGCTAAAATCATTGAACCACATTTATGTTTGTTCTTTCATTATTTTTTCGTTCATTTCTTATGAATGGAAGGCCTTGTACACAAAGAGGTAGGTTTACGAAACTTAACTTTCGGGCAAACTTCTGTGAACTTATGCTCGTAGTGTTGACAGGGTTTTCCCAAAAAATGTGTTCAACACGAGTAAATGCGTCTTATGCACCCACCCTTCTGGCACGTTCACTTGATGGTTTTTATTGAGTTTCAAAATGAATGAGAAGGGGGGGGGGGAAATACAGGCGGCCCATAGGCGGCAAGTAGGTGAATCCAGCCCTGTTGTTGATACTCAATTTCCCCCTTCCTATTAAATAGTAAAAGCTCCTCTTAATTTTAAGGGGCTATTGAAAGGGGCCGCAGCCCCTTAAAATCAAGAAAGCCATTTTAATGGGTTTGGCATGGTTGAAGCACCTACGTAATGAAGTGATTTTCCAATCAATAAATCATTATTTTTCTCGTGATTGGGACTCAGTTGCCTTTTTAGGCATCAGCACGCGACGCGAGTGGCTTGTGCGTTAGATTCTATCCTAACCAAACCTTAACCTAACCTGACCAAACCGAACCTGACCTATAATGCTGAAGCCTGCTCGAACGGGAACTGCATCAGATTTAGTCAAGTTAATTTAGGTTACGTTACGTTAGCATCCGGTAAACGCACATGTTTTAGCCAATCGAAGTATGCGCTTATAATCCAGGAGATAGGCAATCGCGCATTGTGGCGTTTTGTTTTCCGGTGCATAAATTGGAAATTATCGAGATCTGGAGTGTGGGGCCACGCACTGTGACACATTTTTCTCTCTAGCGCATTCCCCAGATTTCTACACTTAGTCGGTCTGCGGTGCCACGCTCGAAAGTGTATCTAAATTTTGGAGGGTAATTTTTTTTGGAAAGTTATAAATCAATCAACTTTATCGTCACACCAATCAAATCGTCAACTTTACGCTGAACTTTGTGGCGGATTTCACCAAAATTTACGCGTTGTTAAAACAGACGGAATAATTGCGTATGTACCGGTGTAATCTGCCGGAGTTCGTGACATATAGGTTGCACCAGGAAAAAAGCTACTTAAAAAGATTTTAGCTGGTGCGTAGGGCCACACTCTGAGACGTATTACACGGATTTTCACCAGATTTTGAGTGTGGCACTGCCACAATATTCGGCACATCGCACCGTAGCCTCGATCAATTCAAAATACATAACTTACTAAATAAAATTAATCAATTTTGAATCAGTGTATGCACTCAAAATCACGAGAAAAAGAATCTCATATAAATTTTACAACTGTTAAGGTGCAAATATATTCGACGTTTGGCTGGTTTTCAGATTTTTCCTACTCCTTATTAAATTTCCCTTGTGTAGCTGAAATAAATACTTTATGATTTAATCGGTTTACCAGATGGGCCGAACACATATATTCCGATCTTTCTATGTTTGCTGTTGTTCCATCATCATCAAATCTAAACTTTTCCATCCGACATTTCAACAAGTGTCACTTGGATTCAATACAGAGTACGCTCGTTTGGTCCTAACGTCATTGATTCATGTTTTTTTTTTTTTTTTTTTTTTTTTTTTTTTTTTTTTTTTTTTTTTATGTCAGTGTGAACGGATCACATTTACACGCATGGTGGGTTTATTTTTCAATTGGAAAGGAAGGTTTCCATTGACGTTCTTTCCCTATCCTATAGCAGTATAAAGGATAAAATGTAGAAATGAAAAAAATCGGATGTGGCCCATTGCCATTGTGTTTCAGGGATTAAGGAAAAGATGAGCGGGAACATGGTGGGTGTACAAAATCAGAAAATGTAAATGCGGTGGAAGGATAATGGAAAGTTGCTAATGGCGTCTGACATGTTTTATTCTTTTAAGTGTGACAGCACATCAATTCATGCAGATACTTTTTTTTTTACGTTTTAGGTGCAAAAAATGTCCTAGCTTTTGTGCTAAAATGCAAATCTTCATTAAAAGTACTCGATCATAACTTTAGAGCCTACGACGCGATGGTTGTACACATATGATGTGTCGAGATTGATCATCATTCCTTAATGACTATCGATTCTTGGGCGAAAATTTCACCGAATGTCAAGACACTGTTCTCGTCATCAAAAATGTTAATCTCACTTTGTTTCTTCGGAGAATGACAATCTAAATAAAAACGTGTAGACAAAAGTGCCCCCACGCCCCACGCCCATGACCTTAAAATGTAAAGCGGCAAAACGGAGACTGAGAACCTCTACATTTCCACAAGAAGTTTATTCACTTGCACCGGTGCAATATCCTTGGATCCAAACTTTGAAATTTGATATTGATTGACGAGGGATGAATAATACCTGAAATTGTACCAGCAGTGTAATTTCTTTTCTTCTTGGCAATGAAGTAAATGGCGGAAGGTAATTATTCTATAGAAATCAACTACATAAAAGTTTATATCTGATTTCTATAATTATTACTGCACGAGGAAATGGCTCGATTAATGTGCGAAATTCTCACTGTTCTACATCAACAAAGATATTTGATATACTCAATCATACCGATATTAATCGATACTTCTGATTGGTGGATAATAAGAAAAATTATCCGATGAATATACCGGAATCTGACTGCCTGAATCTTTTTCATTGTTGATGAGGAATGGCGCATGATTCGATTCCCCCTGGTAAATTTTAATATCCCTCTTAATCGAATCTTTTCTCTCCGTGTGTCACGACCAGCAAATGTTCTATTCTACGAATCAAATTCACTCAACATGCATTAAACTCATCGAAATACTCCTCTTGTGAAGGAGGGCAAAACTCGTATTCATTTTAAAAATGTAATCGCACGTAATCCTGAAATATAACGACATTATGTGTACTTTGAGGAGGCTAAAAATTAATCATTTATGTTCAGGGCCTGAGCAAGTGGTTCTTAGTGGGATTGGATTATTTTAATACAATTCCCATAAAAACATATATGTATACAGACTGCCCATGATGAACTGACAAAAAGTTACAGTTCGATTTTTTAGGGGAGAACAGTAAAAGTTTCTTTAATGTCACATTTTTTTCAAAAATACCCTCCATTACAGCTATACGACCCTCCTACTTTCCTAGGAATGTCTTACCTTATCTTCATTTTTCCACTGCTTTTCTTTCCACCATGGAAGATCGTTTATCGTTTCATTGCGCTTTTCATTTTAAGCCTTAAAATTCCTAAGGTTCCTAACTCTTGCGATTTTTGTTCATCTTTTTTTCCAATCGACGTTTAGCGAATTATTTGGGATCTATTTACCCTAATTGTTGTATAGTATCTTTGTTAGTATAACATACAATAACTTGAACCTACCCGGGTGTAGGACCAAAGGCGTATTGATTGATTACGAAGGAAAGGACTCATGTTCTACTTCAACGATATTTTGTGAAGAAGTTTAAAACAATATTTAAAGATTATTTCTACTCGTTTACCTCTTTTTATTTGATATCATTTCATCCTTATTCTCGTTGATTTTTATTCTCTTTTCGGTATACAGAGGCAGCTTTCATTAAAAGAATTATAGTATTCTATATACTTATTACCTACTGAATGTCGCTAATAAAAAATAACTAACTAATTATTTTGAGAAATTTATCATACTACACCAATACGACTTATATTTAAAGTAAAACAGGTTTGCAAGATGGTAAGGTAAAATTCGCACATTATAAGCCAGTGTTTCGGAGAAGGACTTTCCCGGCGAGCAGACATCGTATACGTGCCAAAATTGCCGGCTGAGAAAATCAATTTTTACAGTCATGAGGCACTAATGAGATAGATGGGACGTCAGAGGAGCAACGATAAAAAATCTCGTAATGATTACAAAACCAGGAAAAATTAACGAGCAAAAACATATGGTATCTTTCTTCTTTTTTCAATTTTCCTCGTTTTAGCTCCACGCAGCTCCCTATCCTCGCATGACGAAGTTTCTCCGAAACAATTATAGACCTCAGTAATTTCGGAGAATTAGATTAAATATGGTCAAAATAATTATCGTGGTCCCATTTCTAAAAATTTGCCTGTTGCTCGAGAGTTACTCAAAAATTTACTATTTTCCAATTTCATTTTTCTCCTTGTGCACAAATGCATTTCGATGGCTATCAAGGAACAATGCCGCCCATCAGCAAACTGACAAGTGTGCAGGATGAAGAGGAAACTTCGCCATTTTTGTAATTTTAAGGTTGGATCAACAATTTGTTCATACGTTTCGGCGTTATTACAGCGCTTCCCTGAAGAATTGAAAAAAAAAAACTAAAAAATCAGTGAGAATTTCAGTTTAATGCTGAATTTTCAACGCACGTTGGCGAAAAAAACATAAAAACACCAGCTTGCGTATTTTATACCGAGGAATGCGGCAAAGTCGCAAACTCATTTTCGCCAAAAATGTCAGTCAGGTGAGTTAAGTGGTACAGCTCCCTAGTCCTAGATTTGAGCACTTGCATCTCCTCTTGCACATTTCCTTAAATTTTTAAGGAAAAATATGAAAATCCAATATAGTTTCGGCTAAACGTAAAAATCCAATATAGTTTCGGCTGTACAATCGCGGCGCGAAAGCGGTTATAAGTTATGCTATATTTTTTTTTTATCAAAGTCCACGTAGATAATGGAAAAACATGAGACTAAAGTATTACTTCGAATGTCCTGCTTTGACAGGAGTTCACGGGTCGAAGACAAGGCACCACTGAATTGGAGGCGGGGGGCTAACTTCACACTCGGCTGGACGCCACCCTTCGGCATCGGGTCGGAGGGGGGAGGGAGGGGGTCGGACAGCTGCCCCGCCCCGGCCCGTGCCAGACTTGATCCGACCTGGAATCAAAAACTGGCGTGACAAAACTTGGAGTAGAACCAACCGGAGCAAAACGGTGACGTTTACGTGTTCAAATAGTTTGCCGCCGAAAAAAGGAAAAGGATGTGCGCGTCTGCCTGTGCTTGCGCCTCGCCGTCTCCTTCTCACTTTGTTAGCATCTTAGATTAAAGCTATTAGTGTCCGCGGACCACTTATTTCCCTTTGTCTACGCCACAGGTCCCCTTGGAGGAATACAACCACTCTTAAGACAGGAGGGGCATCGCCCGGCCGGGCTCCTCTCTCACTTTTCATTTGCAAATAATGACCAATTTTTAAAAGAGATATCTCATTAGTTTACCATTTCATAGATCTTATTTGATAGTGCTTCGATGTACTGTTCGCCTCAAAAAATTCAAACATTTTTTTTTTTTTTTTTATTTACTTTACTTTTTTAGTCTTGCGGGTTTAATGGCTTTTGCTCCTCCTTTGGAGTCTACATCCAACTATAGACAGTATTTTAATGTCAGTAGACATCATGGGGATTTTGGCACATCCAAAGTTTCACAATAACAACGGTGAGGCTCATACTGCCGTGCTAAGGAAAAACGCCGTATGAACATTCGAGAGTTGCCAAATTTCCTTCGATAAAATGTTCATTTTTGAGGAAAGTTGCGAATATTTTTCCTCGACATTTTCAGGATCTTTAGGTAAAATTGTGAACTAAATTATCTGAAAAATTGGGATGAAAATATTCATAAATTTACCAGAAAATCCGCGTTTTGTCAAAGGAAATTCGGCAACGCCTGAAGGCTCATACGGCGTTCTTCCTTAGCACGGCAGCATAGTGTCCTTTCTTTTAATTTTTCTTGTTTTGCCGGTTGAAAATGTGGGCGTGATCCCTGCGAAACGTCCCGGGTTTCTCATTTTATTTTATGTGTTTCTTTTTATTATTTGCGGCCTTAGTCCCATTTTAAGTTGTTTCTCTGTTAATTTTTCAGGCCGATTAAGTTGTTTTTTCTACACCAGAACAAACTCTCCATACAAAGGTAGGGAGCAAATACATTGACAGGGCTGCCACTTTACTTGGGGATCGACTCTATAACTGAAAACACGGCAACCCTGCTAATATATTTCCTCCCTATCTTTGCACAGAGAGTTTGTCTTGATGCAGTAGTGGACTCTCAGGATAGCGTGGGATATCCCCTCCATTTTAGCCTCAACTTGAGAGCTTTTTTTTGGGCTTGGGAGTTGATTTCAGAGAAAACCAAGGGCACCATCGTGTTTCTCGCGAACTTTTACATAAGAATTCACAGTCAAATCGCAAATTGCTCACACATGCAACATCTCCATTGTAAGTATAGGGACCTCTACAAGATACTCACATTTTAGTAAGGTCCCAACATCTATTGTCATTTAAGGTGGAGAAGAAGTGGCGTTCTAAATTTTGCTGCTATTCAGTTCTTGATGATGTCACATCAAAGTGATTAGGCAATCGCTAACTGGATTACCAATCTAGTTTGTTCGATAATCATTCCTCAAAGCCGGGGTCATCAGGGTGGCCTTGAGAAACGTCATCGCCACGGCGCGGCGGCGCTAAAGCCACATGACGCATGGACTCGAATACTTTGGTGGCATAATTATTTACTTATTTAATATTTGCATCAAGAAAATAAGAATACTCGATGGCGGCTTGTTATTAAGGCAAATTTTTACCTCAATCACTTTTCCACGGGATTTTTTTGCCCGGACCCGTGCCCATAATTCGATATTGCCTACAGAATATTTTCTTTTTTGACTTTCGCCTAGAAGCATCCTATCGGTTAGCTATCAGTCCGCCTTCGTGTTTTCAATTTTTTCTGCAACCGGTCACTGAACGTTCTGACATCTCACAGTAGCCTCATGCTAACGAGGATTAGGTGCTACCCTCCGCGAAACTGTTATCGTTTTTGTCCAAAAAAGATGTTTAACCGCGCGCACACTGAGGGCCTAAAATAGCGTAAAATTGCATCCCATCACATGAAAATGTTGATAATTTTTTTAGGGAAATATGGCCACGCCTGATGGCTGATACCGCGTTCTTGGCATATTAGTCAGCCGTGTAGGCTCGCATCGCAAGGCTGAAACAGCAGAGTAAAATATTTTTACTTCAAACTCAGAATGAAGATATTATGTACTGCAGTATCAATAATGGCAACAGCCAGAGCAAGAGGAAAATTTTTGTTCCACGAAAAAATTACCATAATTGAATCGGGTGACGCTGGATACATATAAATAAATAACAAGATATAGCACACACGTTTCTCAACAGGGCTGAAGTTAGCACTCAAACAAGGAAAAGTGATTAGAGCTTCCCGAATAATTGCCACTAATGATGATGTGAAAAAAAGGGGATCTAATCATTGACGCACACTCTTCCCAGAATGAAAAAATACGTCGACTAAAAAACTTCGAAAAGTTTCCAAATCTATTTTCCAGAAATTTAATGGAAACAATGGGGAGTTGCATACGTTCAGAGGCTGGTTCGCGCTAAGGCAAAAAATTAAATAACAATAAAAAACACGAAACTTTAAATTCGTGCTCATGAGTTTTTGAAATAAATCCAATTTCACGAACTTTCAAATGTTGCCATTCATACTTACTTTTTTCGTTCACAAACGAGATCCCCTCCCCATCTCCTCCAGAAAACTTCCTAATCAACCATTCCCTCTTGCTAACGTCATTCATTAGACAACACAGGGGCATTTTTTCACCTATTGCTATTGTGATGCCGAAAGTTGGTGAGTATCTCTCTCGTCTTATTCTGGGAATTAGAAATTCCACCTGTCAGAACGAGCTCTACTAACTTATTCAACGTGCTGAAAGTTTTTCGATGGCGCATATCGATGACCGAAGTATGAAACAACATATCTCCGAAATTGAGGGTTTTGCCTCATTGACACTCTCATAAAATTGAGCTCATCCCGCATCGACTCATCTTACTATAAGAACCCTCACCCTCCAAACCTTCATTAAATGTCACAGTTCGTTCTATACTTACTGGGCCGATTCCCCTTATTTTTGCGGCTATCGACAGGTGATACTCTGTAGATGATCCCACTTCATTCATATTTTTGAAATATAACCCGGGTGTTTTTACATTAAATCATGAAATTTTGGATTCTCCCATTTAAACCAAAAGTAAATGTTCATTTTTGTCACAGTTTGATCTAAAAATCTACTGGGGCGATGTTCATGATTTTCCTACGGCTATCAATTCTTCCGTGGTAAAGAAGAACGCCGTATGAACATTCGAGAGTTGCCAAATTTCTTTCGATAAAATGTTTAACTTTGAAGCAAGTTATGAATATTTTCCCTTGACATTTTAAGGAACTTTGGGTGAAATTGCGAACAAAATTATCCGACAAATTGGAAGAGAAATTATTTATATATCTACAAGGAAATTCGTGTTTTATCAAAGGGAATCTGGCAACGCCTGAAGTTTCATACGGCGTTTTTCCTTAGCATGGCAGAATAGGAGATGGTCCCTAGAAAAGCCCGTTCTATTTAGATTGCGACTATTGATAGGCAATGGTCCCTACATGGGCCCGTTCTATTCAGATTGCGAATATTAATAAGGGATGGTCCCTAAATGGGCCGTTCTGCTTAGATTAATTTACGGGGGCCCGCGGAGCAGACCTTGATGGCACTTGGCGCCCTCTAGGGATTGAACTTTGCAGCCCCCTAGCCCTACTTATTACTCCTCAAAACGTACGGAAAACAGTTTATAAAGACCTTGTTTAGACAGTGAAACTGAAATCTGATTTTGAAACTGTTTACGAGGAGGGAGGGATTTTTCCGCTACGTCGTTATTCCAATTTTGTGTACAATATTTTCAAGAAGGAAGAAACTCCTCCGTTGAATCTATGAGGAAGGATCGATGGCTTTCTCAATAAAATGATCTAAAACCGATAAAAAACGAACTATTAATATGATGTTTTCTCGGCAGCTCATTGAGTGAGAAAAATCCGCGAAGACGATCCAGCAACGCATTCAATTGGTCCGACTTTATATTCACACCCAGATCATACTTCGGAATGGGATATTTAAGCCAAACAAAAGTTCCCACAATAGTGATAACATATTCACATTACTGTAAAATATCACGCTTACTCGAAATACCTAAAAATATCCTTTCACGAAACGTCGAGAGTTTGTTCTAGCGCATCGGCAGTTCGCCTGCAATTTTCAGTGTAGGCAACAGGAGCTCCTCCGTGGTCGAATGGTGGCATTATCGTGAAATGGCACACTTACTCGGAATACGCACCAAAAAACAGCTTTTTTGGACTGGAATAAGAGGTGTCTGTAACGCATTTTCAGTTCGCCTTCATCTTTTAGTGTAGGCAATACGAGCTCCCCCGTGGTCGAATTGTGGTATCACCGTAAATGCTATGCTTATTCGGAGCGGAACCTAGAATATCCTTTTACCGATTATGGAGAAGTGATTTCAATACATTGATAGTTCGGCTACAATTTTCAATGTATAGGCAATACGAGCTCTTAATTACACTTAGTTATCTTAATAATGAGAGATACAGATGTTATTTAAAAAAGTATATGAACAATAAACAGATAATTTTCTTGGTTTCCGTTGTAAAACATAAGTCACGAAAAGCTGAATTTCCTAAATAAAAAAATGAATTTATAACAAAAAATGGAAATATTTGCCTTCTTCATCAGTTTCTCTTATTATGTATTAAGATTAGGTAGCAGTTCTATAATAATAATCGTTATAACTACCTCCATAGAAATAGATAGCTATTATATTTGTAACAAAAAAAATCATACTTTCCTTGATATTAAGGTATACATCAATACAGCGCAGTAGTTGGATATTTTTAATGGCCCATTTCCATATTATTATAATTGCAATAAGATATCTGTTTCCCTATCCATACCTAAACGCAGAAAAATATGCAGAATTCTGATTTGAGAGGTCTTTAGACAACCACCGAAATCCCCAAAAAACTTAGAGAAAAATTCAAAAGTGCCTATTTTCTCTCGAAAATTACAATTTTACGTCCTTTTTATAGTACTAACGCCAAAAATAAAAGTTCATTCCAGCAGCAAACTCTTACGTATACATAAATAGGAACCATGCATTATAGTATATAGTGTCAACGATATCAAACATCACGCATGAACAGTTTGTCAGAGAAGATTAGCGTAAACCTCACCCTCCTGTCCCTTGAGGGGAAAATCGACGGCCTAGGTGAGAGAGGGTATACATACTCTACCCAACAAGTTTACTACCTTGCTAAGGGAAAACGCCGTGCATGATCCTTCAGATGCTGCTATTTTTCCTTCGATAAAAAACCAAATTTTCCCGGAAAATTGTTAACACTTTTCTTCAAATTTTTCAGATAATTTTCTTTGGAATTGTAACTGAAAAATATCAGAAAATTTCAAGGAAAAATATTCATAACTTTTCTGAAAAATACATGCTTTATCCGGGGATTTTTGGCAACTTTTGAATATTTCTACGGCCTTTTCCCTTAGCACGACAGCATACTACCATGTACTTTCTTGTAAATAACTCTTTGTGATTGAGGAGCGGACTCGGTGCGTGTTTCATAATTTTTTTAAAAAAAAAAAACTGTTTGGCTCTCTTTAAATTTTTTTAAGATCAAATACTATCCGGTGATTATCAAAAATAAAACTGCTTAAATTGAGCAGACCTCTGCTTGAGGTAAGCGTCTCTGTTCTTGTTCTTGATGTGAGCATCTCCTCTGCCAGACGCATCAGAAAATTGTTCTTCGCGTCAAATCCAAGATTATACATACTTAAATCAAGTCACTTTTCTCTAGAGATAGGCAAAAATAGGGAAAATAAAAGATCCGTGCACATTCTAGCTAGAGAAAAGGGGTTTAGAGGATATTTCTTGCGTCCTATAGACACCTCGCAGTAGAGAGGCCTGGCGAGAGAGAGTATATTGATTCACCAATTCCATTTAATTATTTGGATTTATTTTTAATTTTCCCCGTCAATTTTAAGCAGAACATATGACTACCTTCATTCATTTTACGAACCCTATTCCTGGTTTTCTTGCTATGATCTAACTTTATTTTCTTTCTGCGAATCCAAAAGAGAGAAGAGGCTTCCTACTCCCTAATTTAGATTTGGACCTTGTCGTAGCCGATGTCCGCCCCGCGCCTAAATTTGAAACACTGATATCCCCCTAATTTCGTGGCGCAAAATGGCACAAAATTATTGGCATTATCTTTATTGTAAATTCAAAAGTGGGAAGGATGGGTTGCTGTTTCTACAGCCTACCCAATTTTGAGTAACATTGTACCCCCTACTTTTGCAGCCTATACCTAATTTTCTTTAATCGGCGCAACATATAGCGCCAAACTAGAAAATAGTTTTTTTCAGGAAATTTAAAAGTGGGAGGGCTTAAGAAATGGACCCAGTTTCCAGTCACAGCACCAGTTGCTTACTATGCGAGGCGTAGGAATTCAAAACTTGGTAAGCGCCATCGGGTCTTAGCAAGAGTGTGAATGTTGTTTCTTTGCTGTTAAAGAGCCTAAATGCTTTAGATTGTGGGCTTTTCATAAGCGAGTTTTCTCTAAATTTTAGTCTCATTTTCAAAATAAGAATTATTGTTATTTTTAAGCTTCTGTCGTCCCTTTCAACACGGAAAAAAGCGTTAGGAGATATCCCTTAAATGTTGGTACCACCCAAA
The DNA here is from genome assembly GCF_001854935.1 of Bemisia tabaci. Taxonomy (NCBI): domain Eukaryota; kingdom Metazoa; phylum Arthropoda; class Insecta; order Hemiptera; family Aleyrodidae; genus Bemisia; species Bemisia tabaci. The sequence goes on from NW_017547308.1 coordinate 315,749, forward strand.
TTTGTTGAATGATATTGACATTTCCAGTCAATTATAGTGGTACCGCAACTAAAGTTGGGGGAGCACCGGTGGCGTGCTCTGCGATATATCGATTGATCTACCATTTAAACATATGAGAAAGGATCGATTAATAGGGTGTTCGCAGCGAACACCTTAAAGTCGATTCTTTACCATAGCTTCAAATGGGTAAATATAAATAATCGATCATTCACGCCTCGCCACTGGGTAGCACCGCAACATTTGGGTTAATAACCTACTTTATTGGGGTACTGCCACACTTAATTTATTGAAAATGTCCATATCACCCAACAACCCCTACCTCTTTTTTCCCGTGAATATGAGAAACTCAGTCGCAAAATCTCAGCAACACCTGATGGTACTTACCAGATTTTCAAATTACGTTTCTCACTTGTTCTGGCTATCAAAGTACATAAGGTTCTTTCCGATTTTGCAGTCTAATGAAAAGAAGAATTGTAATTCTAACCTGTTGGCGATGGCGTGTGTCCGTTACTCTGGTTGTCCTCCTCAACATCTACCAAGCTTCGGATGGAAAACACGGACTTGGCCGGCCTCGGTTTTCCTCCGTCGGACATACGAGGGCGACTCGTTGTTAAATCCATGATGCTGTCCGCAGCCATCATTTTCATAGAGATCCAAGAAAAGCCGCGGCTTCCTGAGACTGCGTCACCCGTTTCGTCAAAATTTCCCGACGCGGAATCCAAAATAACGTCCAGAACCATGCAAAAGACGCACTTCGCAGTTGTCGAAATTTACACCACGTATTAGTCCCAGAAAAATGTCCGCTGGTGTTCAACAATTTCGCACGCAACACGGGATTCTGAGACTCGCTCTGCAAGATGACCTCGCACTCTTTGACTGTCCGCTTATAGGAAGACGCACTTTTTCGAGGTAGTTTTCCGCACGTTTTCCGATAGTTCCGCACAAGACAAGATGTTGATTTTGGCGTTCGGTTTAGTTTCCAAGTATCCGCACTTGCCCGAACAGTTCAATCGAAACACCAGGTCGGTCAACAAAGATTCGAATAAAGCACATGGACGTCAAGATATGATTCCGGAATGTTCCTCTATTTAAATTATTTTCGCTCGATAAAATTCAGCTGCCAAGATTGGGACTCACGATCAAATATAAGACATCGAAATCCTGTTAAAAACTCAAACAATTTTTTAATGTCCCAGTCCGCACTTTTCAATTTTGTTTCTTAATTTTACAATTATACTGGCAATGTTTTTTACTTTCCTATCAAAATTCAGTCCTTAACATGCGTGTGGTGTTCTGCCGAATCTCATTTAGTGTTCAAAATTTCGCATTTTGTTACTTTTTATGTCAAAAAAAGTTGGGAAATCTTGTGCGATTATTTTTGGTGGATTTCTCTAAATGTTATCCTTAAAAAGTTTCAGTACTTTGATACAATATGTACGGGGTGTTTTCCCGGTTTGTTTTTTTCCTTTGCGAAGGTATTTTTTACACTTGAATTAATTGTACTTATTATTAATTATTATTACCTATAAGAGCTTTCAATATACCTACCAAAATCGATATCCACACTTTCTTAAGTGGTTGTGGCTCATTGGAACTTTCACTGGGTGAACATTTAAGTAACAACGCACACTTGATCGAAAAGAAACACTACAGAGATCCCATCCTTGTTGAACTTAGCGATGGGAAGTATCCACTGGTCGATGGGGATGAAATTCACCTTGTTAAGTCGTTGGAAAAACCAACCGGCCGATTTGATCACTAAGGCACTACGTTCAACTTTACAAAAGAGTTTCTACTTGAGCCATATACCAATACGCTTTAACGAACTGTCAACGAACACTGTATACAAACGAACAACAATCGAAACGCACTTGTAAGACCCTTCTTCAGTAGAACTCAGCACAATTTTTCGGCTTGTCGACAAGCACATTTTCAGTACAGGAAATAATGATAGAAAAACTTCTCAACTGAGCGAGTTGGGATGGAATGACAACGCGAGTTAAATCGAAACTGCGTAATGCCGAGGGACTGAATTTACAACACTCCGAGGACCGCTGCTGAAAAACAGAGAACTGCAACGCTTGAGAGCACAGATCGGACTGGAAAGTACCGCAACCGAGATGAGCGACAAATAACATGCCAAATTGGTAGATTCGATACTAAATGGTGGAATTTTTGGTCCGCAAAGGCGCGGAAAATGCCAAAAAAAGCGGCTCCAAAAAAAATACCGCGCAGGCTCGGAGCCCGTAATAGGTGGTTCGGTCGCGACTGAACAGAGCAGCCACGCTATTGCTTGTGCTTACGTCGGCCAACACATAAAGCCGGCGGACCAATAGGAGAGCATCGTCACGCCTTCCTGCAGACTCCGCCCTCGCGCACCGTTCAAAATGGCGCCCTCTTCGGGAGAACCTTAATTAATTTGTTNATTCGCTAAGCCGTTTTCTCCTCTCTCAGTTTTGAGGTTAGGTTGACCCAACCCTACCGAATGCGAATTAGAGTAGCGGAATTAGTTTCCAGCACTAATAGTGGTTAGTGTACAGAAACCAAAAATCATGTGTGTCCAAATCACACAATTTGAGTTAGTGTATAGAAACCATTTTTAGTCATCTGACGCTAACTCATTTTTTTCAGTGAACCTTAATTAATTTGTTCTATGTCCGCCCAGCACGATCCGGGCTCAAATTATAATCTACCCAATGGCTAATGAAGTCCTTCGCCAGTCTTGTCAGCTTTGCTTCAAGGAGAGAGAGGGAGAGAGTTTGCCCCCCCCCTTCCCCCCTGAGTTCCTTCATAACTAGACGTGAGCAGGCCAATCCGTGCAATAAGCTCAATATTATCAATTAGAACTCGAAATATCATCTTCTGTTGTCAATAGGGCCTTTGGGATTTTCTCTGCTAGTTCTAAAGCCACGAGGAAAATTTTTCGATGCGGCCGCTCCCTCCCACGATGACGTCATTCTGAAATGTCTATGTCTCACATAATAGTAGCACAGGATTCAGTTTTGGAAAAAAGGCTACAAATGTCGGGGGGCTGGCATATTTAGGGGTACCAGGTGGCACCCTTATTTTTTTTTTNGGAAAGGTGCGTGGGTGAGCAATTCTGAGCAATTCAAGAACAATTGTTTGACACCGGTTTGAAGTTGATCGAGCGATGTCGGGGGGCTGGCGCATTTTTGTGGGTCCATGGGAAATTTCGAATCGAACTTTAGGGGAAGGGAGGGTGAGCAATTGCAAAAAACTTGTTTTTCCACCTAAGCAAGAGGTGAGCAATTTCCTGACAGTAAATATTTTATTTTTGGGGGAAGTGGTGATGGGGGGGGGGGGCTACGTTCACGGACATCAATAATTGGTGACTTTGAACTTGACTACTAAAGTTGAAGTACGGGTATCCTATAACAAAAATGGAATGTGTATAGCACTCGTAGTGACTGGCACCACACATGCCATGATCTTGAACACTCAATTATCCTCGTGCAGAGGAACGTAAAGCCATCGAAATGATGGAAGCTGGAAGGAGGAAAAAATTTGTTTTCCATTATTCGCTTTGTACCAACTGTCAGTGAGTTACTGATGGAATAATACAGGTCTGCATAAAAAAAATTAAAATTGCGCAGGAAGTTTGATGATTGAATACCGTGTAATTTTTAGCGCCAAGTCCGAAATGACGTATGTTTTGAACCAAGCTGTTTTATCCGTTTTATTTTTAGAATTTCCACGTAAAATGTTTAAATATTTTGAGGTACATTAGAGCTACCGTATATAGGGATGTCCAAATTGTACCCATTCCATCAAACCTTCTCGTTTTACCGTTCGTCCGTTTTATGATATTCATAATTTTCATTTCGATGTATGATTCATTAGGTATGATAGGTAACATACTTAAATGGTGCCTTCGTTTACTTATATGTGCGTGTTAAGTTCATGATCAGTACTAACTTTAAAATTACGATGAACGACATTACGGATACGCTGCGATAATTAGCTGCTTCTTATACATATGTAAATGAAAATGTCCACATACTTATTTTTACGTAAAATGTTTTTAAGTGCCTTGAAGTAGTAATTTTTCAGAAGACGCTGTCTTCTGAAAAATTATACTTCTTCTCGGCCTTAGAAATGTACACCGAGTACCGAGTGGAAGAAAATTTTGGTACACCTTGTACATATAAAAAATGGGGGTCATCCATAAATTACGTAAGGCACTTAGGGGGAGGGGGGTCTCTAACAGCCTTACGGTGCCTTACGAAGGAGGAGGGGGGTAGGGTTGAGCCTTACGTAAGTGTGGCTCGGTTACGGTTACGTAAGTATATATAATTTCGCCATCATTTTCTAAAATCTGGCTCTGTGTTTAAATTTGAAGTGGCTCTGTTTTCTCTAGGAATTTTCGGAATCTCTTTTCCTTTAAAGAGTCACGTATCAAAGTTTTTTTCCTCAGGTATCCTTACTACCGTTTAATTTTATTTTATATCAAATATAAAAATTATCTGAATAATAAAATTGCAACATTTACAGAATTTACGAATCCAAATTGTGCGGCTTTTCAGAGTCGGACTGGTCATGAGGCCAATCTGCCATTGGCAAATACGCCCCCTGACGCATCGAAAACGCGCCTCTTTGCCACACATATAACAAAATAAGACGAGAGAAAAAATTATGACCAAGAAAAAATGCGGAAAATTCATAAATGAGTAAGAATATAGGAAAAGTAAGAGTATAGGAAGGTCCTAGTACGTATGATAGTGGTGAATGAGGGTCCTGGAACTATGAACCGGACATGAGTCCCCGCAGAGGCGCCTGGGCCTACAAAAATGCTGGAAAATTGATGTTTTGGTTTTTTTTATTTGCTGAATTCAATGTTGTATCCGTAACTCAATATTTTGAAGAGGAGAACGTGAAAAATTGGGACATACTGGGTTGATCAAGCTGTAATGAATAACAATTATTTCACTCACTAGCAGACATTCGATTAAATAAAGTGTAGGTATACATTCTTCCACTGTTACGCTTTAAGATTTTAGATTTCGCTATTACGCAAAAAATGGGTCAGCCTCCGTCTTAAAATTAGTTTTGAGGCATTGAAAAATTTTCTCGATTATGGTTTTCAAAAAGGGGATGCTGAGCGTCATTAAGAAATCAGACTAGCTCTCGAACTTTTGTCAAGTGTCAAAATACTTACACATGAAATTTCTAAGTTTAGTAAAAAATTATTTTCTTTGAAATTTTCACCCTTTTGGTAACAAAGAGACGCTTTATCATCCCTCTTCCTCATCTGTCATACGTTTCTCAGAGGAGGTAGCACAGTCAATTTTTAGGAGTGCGCCCTTTTGATCGCTTGAGAGACCTCTAACATTATTTTTCTTTTCAAAATGATATTGATAAGGGCACATCCTATTTTCGGCTGTGTTACTCACGTTGTCCGTGAAGCACCACTATACAAATGAGACAAATGAAACTAACACAATATGGAAATAGAGCAAATGGAAAGACGGCGCAGAGATATAACTATTCGTGCTTGATGGATATCTGTGTTGCAGCTTCAAAATTGAAGGCGCGATGGCGCGATGTTCCGCATATCCGCTTTATGCTGCCAGGGAGGTGTAGTAGCAAGAAAAGTTAGGAAACGAAGCTCGATTATTACGGCTCTCCTATTTACGGCCGTATTGCTCATACAGTCTTTAAAGCACCGCTAAAAACAAAAACAAGACAAACTGAAACAAACACAGTATGGAAATAGAGCAAAGTAAAAGGAGGCGCCTTGATGACGGCGCAGAGATACAACTATTCGTACATGATGGATGTCCGTGCTGCATCTGCAAAATTGAAGGCGCGATGAAGCTGTGCGTGAACTCGCAATGCTCCTTTCTATGCTGCCAGTGAGGTGTCGCTCAGATTCGAGAGAAAAAATTAAAAAACTAGGCCCGATTACGTCTCGACTTTGTTGTTCCTCAATTTTTTCTTCTTTTTTAAATTTGAGGTTTGATTATTTTTTTAATACACAAATATTTACAGACCTACATCTACGGATCGTATGTACCACGGTCCCTCACAACTCGCGTGGCTAGTTTTTGAAACAAGTCCCCTGTCAATTTGACCGGGCTTCAGCATCTAAGGGTTAATGAAAATATCATTAAAATATATCACTGCACCTTGCTCGCAAAAAACTCTGGATTCAAGAGGGGAGCCAAAAGAAGCCATTCACGATCAACCAGTGAATTTTAATAAAATTTAGTGATGTTTAATCCTGCAAAATTAGGCTGTAAATGTTTGGTGACGTCCCAAAATATTGTCATTGCCAACAAAATGAATGTTGAATGGGACCTCCTGCAGCCTGCTTTAGATCTCTGGTGCATTTAATAGGTATACATGTATTCCTATCTCTAAGAATTTCAAAATTCAAAAACCCAATATGACGAGAGTGGCCTAAAATTCTACATTGGCGCCTTCGGAATGATCAAATTTTTCATTCGAGTTATGTCTATTCTTTTTTAGTGAAGTGTCAAAATCGATGTCTTCTCAGCTATTTTAGACCTTTAATATATCTGCGCGCTCCTCAAGTTTTCTGTGTTGGAACTGTTTATTTATTTATGTATTTATTTTTCATTCCTTCTTTTTTTTATTTACTCATCTGATCCTTCGGAAAATTAAAATCAAAGTTCATGATCTTTAGGACACAGACGCAAAAACGCAAAAGTGAGCTGATAATAACCCTGACTGCCGGTGAGATTTTTTCGCAGGAACACCCTGTATAGTAGATATTTTCAAGATTTTCAGTACGGAGGGATATTTTTAGTAACTGCGATTCATTTTCTTGTGTCGTCAGATGCTGAGAGTCTCCAGTTTGGGCATCCTCGACTTCAATGGCTCATGGCTCAACTACCTTGCCAAAGACAAACGAAGAGGGAGTCCAGGGGGGCCTAACCCTCTTAGAACTGAAAATAGTATCGCATATGCCCCCCCCCCAAAAAAAAATAAAATTTTCCAGATGTTTTGAATGCAACAATTCGCAAGTATTTTATGCTGAAAGTAAAAAAAAAAAAAAAAAAAAAAAAAAAAAAAAAAAAAAAAAAAAACAATATTATTCCGCAGAAATTGATGGAAAAATTCTTTATGGAAGCATCAAAATGCATCCGATTAGTCGTATAAATTCTAAAATTTCTCGGATGATGCCCCTTGGACCCCCCTCTCTCCGTGCTTGGGGCGCGGACCTTAAAACTGGTACCAGGGCCCGAGATGGGATGTGGCGGGCCTACATGAAGGATATTTCCATTTAAATCTTCCGTCGCATTTCTAAGGCGCAATGATACAACTATATTTGAACTCTCCGGAATGCGTGAGGTATCACGCCGCATTTGAAGGCGTTTTCAAATAAGCCAAGTTCCGTTATCGGAATAATCGTTTTGCATAGTTCATAGTATTTTTTTTTTCATTTCTAACCACTTGTTTATTTATAATCCTCCTATAAAAACCACCCATTTGTAAATGCAATTCTGTACCACTCGTTTATTTTTAATCCTCATAGAAAAACCATCCATTTGCTACTTACAATTCTAGCTGGAGCGCACTTCAGCTATGCATTCACCACTGCAAACATTTCAGAGGAAATCGACACGCCCAGCGTGCATGGAGGCTATTTCCATTTAAATCTTCCGTCACATTCTTACGGCGCAATGATACAACTATTTGAACTCTCCGGAATGCGTAAGGTATCACGTCGCATTTGAAGGCGTTTTCAAAACAGCCAAGTTTCGTTATCGGAATAATCGTTTTGCATAGTTCATATTATTTTGTTTCCATTTCTAACCACTTGTTTAATTATAATCCTCCTATAAAAACCACCAGTTTGCTAAATACAATTCTAGTTGAAGCGCACTTAAGCGCATTCATGACTGCAAAAATGTTAACGGAAATCGAAAAGGCCAGCGTGCATGAAGGCTATTTCAATTGTAATTTTTCCGTCGCATTTCTAAGGCGCAATGATACAACTATTTGAACTCTCCGGAATGCGTAAGGTATCACGCCGCATTTGAAGGTGTTTTCAAAACAGCCAAGTTCGATACCCGGATTATCGTTTTGCATAGTTCATATTCTTTTGTTATATTCCGTACCACTCGTTTGTTTTTAATCCTCGTAGAAAAACCACCCATGGTGAACGATTTCTAGCGGAGAGAGCTCCCCGGCGGAGAAACTCGTAAATTTATTATTTTATTTTTTTATTTTTATTTTTTTAAATTTTCGAATTTTAAAATTTCACACTGGTCGTCTGAAATAATTAGTGAACTCTCAGGAAAAACGCTGATTTAAAGCACCCAAACTAAACAAAGCGTTGGACTTTCATCGACAACAATAATCAAAGTTTTTTTGACTTGCATGATTATTTCGCTGTTTCAAATTTTTTTAAATGAAACGCCCTAGTTGCGTTTCGCATCGCCCGCGCCCGTCGCCGCACACTGGTCACGGGAGCACTAACAGCTTCAAAAAATGATATCACCTCTCCCAGCGACTATATTTTACTCCATGGTTCAGGGCAAGAAAAGTTTGCAGGTTATGTGTTTTGTTTTCAATTTGTTTTCCTCGCCTCGCCTCTTGTGTTTTCAGTACTCGCTAAAAACAATAAGTTTCCCCCGGATCATAGTGAAATAAAATTGTAGAATGGATTTTTTATCTTTAACCTTGACGCAATCTATTAAATTTACACATCTTTGGTGACCCTGTAGCTTAACATGGCCTGTAATTTAGGTTTCCGAATTGGACTCCTCCTGGATCAGTTTTTCTCAGATCGTCGAAAGAAGTGCTATTATTTTATAAACACTGATAAAGTCAATACCATTTCGGAGCTAAAAGAAACTCTGACGTTCAAATTTGATTTACCATCGGATGTCCAGTTGATGCACAATGGATTCCTATTGCTGGATGAAGACACAGTGTTCGTTATTCGCCAAGACGAAACCATCGAGTAAGCCTACTTACTTTATCTTCTCATTTTTTAGGTTTTGAATTTATAGTTTCTTAACCAAACGTCTATCCCCAAGACATTGAATCACGTAGAACATGGGTCTGGCTTAGTTGAGTATGGGCGAAGCGAGGCAAGTTTCTCGGAACTCCATGCCGGGCGGGCGGGGAGGGGGAGAGAGCGTGTGTCCGAAGTGCTCTAGGAGACTGCAGGGAAGCAATGGAGAATTCATTGGCGCGCTCGGTTTTTCACAAATATCTCCTTTAGAGTCTATTTTCAGATAAAATTCCTAAGAAGAAAAATTTTAGAACATATAATTTTACAACCGAATGGTTAGGTATGTTTCATTTTTCTGAACTAATTATTAACCGAGAAAAAAAGCCTCTCAATCCAAGAAGAATTCACTGGAGTCGCTACTGCACATGCGCAGATGTGCGGATTTGGGACACACAAACTCATCTATGCTAGGTCCGTTGCGCGATGCAAATTTTTAAAAGTTATCTCGCTTTCCGTAACACAGGATGCATAGTTTATGTGAATCAATGTCTTTGGTCTATCCTGAAAAAAAGATGACATGATGAGCACAGGATGAATTCTGGAAAGTCCATAGCTACTTATTCCCTCAGGAAATATTAATTAAAATGCTAACTTAAGTATTGCATGCATGTCTTTGTTTTATTAGACCAACTGAAGCATTGAGATATGTTGCTCAGTGTGATCATGTGGTTTATTGATATCCTCTAAACTAAACCCTTAGTTCCTACAAAAAATTCATTTAATAGACTGATTCAGTGACTGCATCATTCGATATAACATTGAACTCTTGTTTCAAACCAAAACGAACTAAAGTAATCTCATGTACGAATTATTCCTTAGTTAACTAATTTATTAAAATTTAGTCATAGACTGGTTAGCCTCACTAAACGCAAAGAATTTAAATTGCAAGAAACACCTGGATACCTTTTACCACCCTTTGCGCAATAGGCATGAATCAGAAACAAGGTTCTATGTTTGTTTATATTTGAACCAACGTTTGATATTATATCGAATAATGTAGCCGCTAAATCAGTCAATTAAAGTTGTGACGTAAGTACTTTACTACAATGCTGTAGAAGCTGCCACACTGAATTCTGAAATGAGGGGAGGGGAGGAGGGAGGGGGAAAAAATGACCTATCGAAGGAGGAAAAGGTCAATAGGTAGAGAAATGACTTAAAAAATTTTGAAGAACCAAAATGATGGAGCAAACATGGGTCGCATTCTTCATACTTAAATGTAGCCATTTTTTCTGCCCCTCTCATATAATTCAATGATCTTTATGGTCTCAGTTCAACTACAGTCATTTTCAAGCAATGTCAAACTTCATGGTACTTAACATCTAAGATTCTTTGAGGCACAGAAATGTTCAAATGTAAATCAACGGTGAAACTCACACACCTTGTATCTCAGCCTTAGATATTGCAGACACCCAGACACACTCAATTTTTCAAATGAAAAACTACTAACCCAATGTCACTTCTTCAAAACTTCCATGATTTTTCTTCACCGTGTTGAGAATATTCTGTGACAACTTCAAGGAATGATGTTGATTTGTGCTCCTCTAATGAAATGAAATGGGAACAGATCAACAGAGATTTTCAAATACTGCAAATGAGAGTCCGAGTCAGGGAGTTTCACTGTTAAAATGCTTCATGTCACCATTGAACTGAATGAAACATAAATGTAGGAGCCAAATCATATTATGGAGAAGTAGAGCTGTGAGTAATTATCTGAAATGTGCTCTACTTAAGTACTGCAATGGCATAAACTTAATCCAGTTAGAAACTTTCGTGAATCAACACTTCTTGGAGTAACTTAAAAAAATTACTTACTTAATTTTCTCCCTTTTGCCCAGCAATGAAAAACGAAGAAAACATTACAGCCTACTAAGGATTTGTAGTATTTCTGAACTCAGTGAATGCGTCTCCATCTCATCTCCAACAGAACAATACCATTATCTTCCCCTAATTTTTTATATAGATATATTACTGTTTTGTCTAATACGAATTCTTAAATTTCATTTTAGAGTTGTTCCTTGCTCTCCGCTGCAGGAGAAAAGTTTCTTGAAAGAAAGAACTGAAGATACCTCCTCGCCATCAAAACGAGAACCACATTGTAGTCGAGCCCAGGTAAAAAGCACAAATGAAAAAATTCCAAGCTCAAAAGACAAAATCACGGGACCACACTCCCTCCAGACAAATTCTGATGAAAGTTCAAGTGGAGAGAAAGTTAAAAAGAAGAAAAAGAAAAAACGAAACCGAAGTCCTGAAAATCTTCATGTTTTAGAAAACTCTGTTGATGATGCAAGTGGAATGGACTACCACTCAACACCTCTTAACTTTGTTCAAGCTAGCAACAAGTATTACCAAATCGAAAAGGCTGAATCTCCTAGTTCTTCCTCCAATTTTATCAAAGACTCAGTGAAAACTCCTATTCTAAGTGAGAGTAAACATGTATTCGATGATGAAAGTGAAGTACAAAATCTTGCTTTGGAAAGTGCCAATCCTCTTTCAAATTCTTTGAATCATGTAGATTCTAATAGGAGTAATAAAAGAAAGTGGAAAAATGAAAGTAATAGACTGAGATATTCGGGTGTAGCAGAACTTATAAAACAAATTCAGACTAGCACTAGTTCAAAAGTAGAAACTGAAGAACCTACCATTGATACCGTAATCGATGATTCAAGCCCCAAAGCAAAGAGGAAAAGAACTCGCCGTCATAGAAAAAGGAAAACGAAATCAAACGATAACTCCTTCAATACCAGCAATATGGCTCCAATTTCCACAGAAAATGGCTCCACTGAAGATTTTGAAGAGTTGCAAAGCAAACCTCGTCTCCACAAGAGGTTTGACAGTCATGAAGATGTCAGCTTGAACTTCGATACGCATCAAAATGCTATTGCAACTACCGCAGGTAAAGATTTCATTCAAATCCCATAATTTTATTCATAATATTAGCATTACAGCCTCTGATTAGATTATAAGGTTATTTCACAAAGAATTCTATGCTTCATGAGTTCTTCATAAAAAAATATGGCTGAATTCTCCGTGACACAGATCCTATTCAATTTTTAGTATAATACTCTGCTATTTTGAAGAGCCCCAATTCGGAAAATTTTATTTCCTCCAATTATCTTGTAGTATTTCATATTATTTGGGTCTAAATACGTATTATTATCTGAATAACTTTAAATGATTATTTATTTAACCTATTATTTTTTTTCTCTCTCTAAGTAGTCAAAGGTTGATGGTATTAACTTGTAAACCTTTTGTTTAAGTTAATAAATACCTATAGAGTCCAATCAATAATTCGTCAGAAATTTTTTGAAAATAAAAAAGGGATTTTTTGGGCATTAATAAACATTTAGAATTTGACTACTCGCAAGTTAAAAACGATTGAAGAATCTTTAATTCAACAGAACGTCTGGTCTAAAGATCTAACTTTAAGTGAAAATCGACCATTTTATAATAATTTTATTCCAACCTGTTGGTTGATAACTTTCTTGGCTCAAAAAATATGAAATTTTTAAGGTGGCAAAAGAAGCAATGCTGCTGTACTGCTGAAAGATTTTTTTGGGACTTGAAATTTTCAAATATTGGGCTACTTAGTACAGCAATTATTCTTGCCCTCTGTACACTTGCTCATTAAGTGAACAATTATGAGGCCATTACCCGGGGCTTAAATTACAATTCCAATAAAATATGCTGTGGTTTTCTAAAGGAATTTTCGTCCGTATTATCCGAAAGAAACTCTCTTTGATGTGTTGGTTCTTCAATCATTTTAACTTTCTTTTTAAAAACCTTCTTTAGAAAAGAAAACAATATTTTTGCATAACTTTGACTAAGTTTAATTTTCGCGCTACTAAAATTAACTAAATCTTAAAACTTGGTGTCAGAGTAGCTCTGAAAATATTAATTCAATTTGTGGTACATTTTATGTTTAAACTACTTCTCTTTGAGGAGCTGTTAACTCCTGTTGAAGCTGTCAACTTGATTTAATTTATAAAATGTTTTTCTAGCCTCGCACGAAATTAATTCACACTCAAGATTATGCAGTCAAATTTCACCTCTAACCCCACCGTCTGAGCACAATTCTGAAGATGATGTTTACAAGAAGTTACTTAACTTGAAAAAAATGAATAAACCAGTAGTGTTTGAACGAGTCCTGAAAGGCGATGTGCGCAACATTCAAGATGAAGAAAAACCTTTGCTCACATCTGAAGAAGTTGATGCTGTTCCTTCAAATAGTGAAAAGAACGCCAATGAAGATCAAATGGAAATAATTTATCAAGATACCAATGAAGCAGTATTGCCATTAAAAGTTGTATCAAACTCAAGTAGCAACGATGAAGCTGAAACTTTTATTGGTACTGAAAATCAAAGGAGTGAAATTGATAGTTCCAAAAAAGAGCCCTGCCCTGTACATATTAAGAAGACTATTTGTGATAATAACTTAGAAAAAATTGATATCAGCAACTATCCTATCATTGAAAGTACTCGGAAAAATGACATTTTAGTATTCAAGGTGAGTCTTCATTCTTTGATACTTCAAGTGTAACTCAACTTTTATCTCTTTTTTTTTAAATGACTACACCCCCTGGTGGGTTGCGGCCTCTAAAACAATTTTCGCCATGCCTTCCTATCTATAATCATCTTTCATCTTCATACACTCACCGTTCTCCTCTTCTCATCTTTTTGGCATTCTGTTATCCTCCATTCTTCTGACAAGATCAACCCATTGGATTCTATTGGCCTTGATGAATCTAACAACATCTGGTTCCAGGATTTGGTCAATCTCCATTTTGTTTCGAGTTCTCCTTTCTTTATTATCCATCATTAAGTACTGCGTTATAGATCCTTCGAACGATTATTTATCCGAATACCTGTAGCATGTTTTGGTCTTTCCCTTCTGGAGTCCAAGCTTCACATCCATTTGCTCTTACTTTACTAACTTTTATCCATTCTCACTTTAATTTCAGAAGTGTGAATGTCTGTGGTCAGGAAACAAAAGATGTACTGAAGAGCTAACGTATACAAATGAAGCCCTAATTGCTCCTGCTCTATAATGATTTATCGTTTTTTTCCTGCAAGTCCTTTTTTTGAGCTTCTTTCTTGTAAGGCTCTGTTTGAATATATAGCAGTTAACCCACAGATTTATTACGGAGATTATCAGGAATGGATTTAGCTATGGTTCGTGGCAGAAAAATTTGAAGGCAAGGGAGCAAATTTCGAAAAAGAAGGTTTTTTTTCTTTTAAATCTTGTTTTTTATACTAATAAGGAAAATATTGTGAAGAAGTAAAAATGAAGAGATCATCACTACCTATGGAAAGAGGGTGGTAGATTTTATTGACTGGTCACAAAATTGTAAATTTTGCGGCTAGCTAATGATGAATCTAAAATGGCCCTAATGAAAAGGGGCTAAAGTAGGCAAATCTGCTCATGAAAATTAGCCAGATTTCCCAGTGTAGGTACACAGATATTTCTAGAATTAATTTTACGCACACTAAAAAAGTCTCAAATGCATTCAAATGATATGATTTCCATGCATTAAACCTCATTTTACACAAATATTTTCATGACATATTCTCTTTTTTTCAGACCCTGAAGTTAAGTGCCAGTCTCTCTCCTACACTGTCTAATTTAATCCTTGCCCGTGTTTTGGATACTTATCCAGGAACTTTAATCTTATTTGAAATCTTAGGTAAGTTATTTACTGAATGTATTAAAGCTATTTTATTTGCTCTAAAGGAGCACAATATTATAAGCAATGAGGGCATTGGTGGTGACTCATAGGTACTTTAGCAGTGTAGACAGTAATTAATTATGAGAGCTTTTAAGATTCATTCGATAATTTTTACAAAATTTTCCTATTGGTCCTACATACTCTACATATATCAAGTTTACATTGCACAGCTCCTTAACTTCTTACCGTGTTTAAATTAGCTGATGAGCATGGAAGATCTACATTTCCTCTCTCCCCCTTTGAAAACTTTTTTTTTCTTCTTTTTTTTCTTTTTTTTAGAATACACCATTGCATTTGGTTTACTGATTGGCAGGGGCAGACTGGGACGAAAAAAGTCACCGGGAAATGTACAGCCAAACCGGCCCACAAACCAAATGGGGGTCAGGGGGACACTCCACAGAGAAAGGGGGGTCCGGGGGCCTTCCCCTGGAAAATTTTGAAAAATTAGCACCTCAAGAAATCATTTTTAAGCGCGAAGATACGCAATTAGAGTCACAAAATATTTGCAAAGTTGGCTGCGACTGTGGAGCATAAAGCAGCCCTGTGGAACCTCACCCTATTTTATGAGAAAGTGACAGTTCTTTAAGATTTTATCCCATTTCTCCACATACTTTTAGACTATGGAGATAAAAAAAAGAAAAAATGAAAGAAATTAGTAGTAGTAGTAGTAGTAGTAGTAGTAGTAGTAGTAGTAGTAGTAGTAGTAGTAGTAGTAGTAGTAGTAGTAGTAGTAGTAGTAGTAGTAGTAGTAGTAGTAGTAGTAGTAGTTAAGATAAGTTTATTTTAAAGCGGTGCTTTAGCATCTACGGCCATTTACACCTCTGTGTTCACATGGAAATCAAGATTACATCAGTGAAAATACAAAAGGGTTGAGGGGGAAGGTTAAGTTTTAAGAAAGAAAGAAAGAAAGAAAGTAGTAGTAATATAAGTTTATTTTAAAGCGGCCCAAAATACCAACCGGCCCACCGGGATTTTTCCCGGTATTCCCGCCTGTCAATCCGCCCCTGTTGATTGGGTTTAAAAAAAAAATTCGCCACTTAAAATTGGACTCATTTGTAGAAAAAAATGAAGTGTTTTTTTATATGGTAATTGATAGCTCTCTCTCACTAAAACAACTAAGATCTACTCCGGTCAATTCGATCACTGAAGTGATTTCAATATCTTTATTTTACAATAAAAGAATTTCCTCCGCGTGTAACATTTTTCTTGATAAGTTCACAAGTCTCTTAAATTGGAGGAAAAGGAAAATTTTGTCAAAGTAAACGCTGATTGTTCGCTGAACAGATGAGATCGATTCTAAGGACAATTTTGGCCAATGTTGATTCTAGTTTTTCTTTGCGAGCGGCCCAAGAAGCACAATGGTACAAAAATTTTTTAATAAAGCGGGCTACAAAATTCTTTTATAATCGACTTGCAATATTTTTACATCATTTGGTCAATAAATGCTGATTTTACCCAGTAAAGAGATCTCTATATTTATGGAAGTTTAATTTCTACCATGTTGAGTGGCCCATTCTAGTTATAGTATCTCTAGATGGAGAGTGTTTTCTTCATTGGTTTTAATGAGTTATTTTTGCTTCTCTTTCAGGGGGTGAAGAAGAACTAGATTTCACTACAGATGGATCCCTCATGGAAGAGCATAAAACCCCAAATCCCTTGATCAAATTGAATTGGACTGACTTATACGAGCCACGCCTTCTTTATCCATGAGATTGTCTAGCAATAATGAATTCTTCAGTCTTCATTTGTATGCTGTTATACTGATAGCTTCTGCCTAGAAATGTAAGCTCTATTTTGGTGCCAACAGAGTTTATAGAGATGGTGCTCAGGAACTGCAAATGTTCTCTTTTATGGAGACCTCATTCCAGCTGTAGGCTACTCAATTAAGACTGGAGGTAGCTCCATGTTTTTGATCCGCCTACCTACTATAGAAAGAAAAGATATTTTGCTACTTTTTTTATTACTGCAAGTTGATATACCTATGGTCATTCGTGCAATGGACCACTAGAAAACCACTTACATATAAAGCTAAGCATTCTGATACTTGTTAGCTAAACAAAATATACTTGTTAGCTAAACAAAATTTCATGTAGAACACGAATTAGTTGAAAGCAATTGCTAAAATGGATTCCTATTCAAGACATCTAATGATTCTGTATGCATAAATTCAAACTCCCTTCTTATGAAAAAACATAATTCAAAACTAGTCAAATCGTGCATTAAATGTTCCCGCAACAGTCTCTGCGGCATCATAATATGACAACCTTGGCGGTTCGGCTCAGCTGTTTCACATCATTCACACTTTGAAGAACACTGCTTGATTAAGGAGCCTATGACACCGTTGTATTGCGCAATTTCATACAAAGTTTTCTTTCCTTGTGAGCAGGCAATTCAAATTTCCTGCTAGTAATGCTGACTGAAAACGTTAACATCTTGATTGGAAGTAAATGTAAGCAATTTACTTTACCCGAATAAAATTCTGTGTGAAATTTTGATCAAGGATCATGTACCAGAATGCTGTAATTTGTACCTTGTATGGTAGTCCATTGTAACAAATCAGTCCTCACCCAACATGTACAGGATGGAAAACCCACAGAATTTTAGGATGCAGACAGTGAAGCATTGTAAAAATACTCAAGAGTTTTTTAGAATTCTCAATTTGTTATTGGTCGCCATAGAACAAGCCTATAACACTTGCAATTTAAAAAAAATAGTGATGACTCATTATACAGCTGACTAAAGTCAATTCATCAAAGTTGCTTCATACATGAAATGCAACAATCTCAAAATATTGTACTACATCGCATTCTCTCATTACAAACTAAAAGGTTCAAAAAGCTTGTCCATCAAAAAATCTTGGAAATTTTAATTTATTAAATTTAAGAGTTTAAATGTGTTTCCATATGAATGCTGTAATGCCCCTGATTAATTCTTTTATTTCTTTGATAATCCTAGCCGCATACTTATTTTGACCTCAAATTTTTATATACTTACAGGTACGCAAACATCTTTTTTGTTTTTGTTACTGAAATAAAAAATTTTTGAGAAGTTCCACCATTTCATTATTGTATGTTCATTCTATTCAGAGTGATAGTCAAGGAGTTTTTAAGATATTTGACAAAATCTACTATTTTCTTTAAGTTTAATTTCATATTTTCGCATTTATTTCTTTTTGGTATCGGTACCCACAGGCTGATTAGCTTTATCTTAATGGTCCACCAGACAAATTCCTAACTAGCAAGAGAATCGCACATTTTCTCTTCAAAATCTCATGCAGGAAACTTTTCACGAGACAGGAAATTCCGAAACTAACTCCTGAATTAGATATTAACAAGTATTTTTGACTCAAATGAAATGGAAATTAGACTATAAAAAGACAGTCACCTGTATACTTGCCATTTAAACAAATGTAAATTGTGAATATTTACATCTTGTTTAGGAGCTGATTACCAGACTTCTCGTTGTGTAATTCATCTTTGTAGTAAAATTTTGAAGAGAAAGTATGTTGGGCTGTGCTTTAATTCATACCTTGTCAAGTTGCCCAGGGAGAGGTACTGCAGGGTCAAACTGAAATGAAATCCCATCTTTGGTTGAATAGATCATGTGATCCCTTTACTCTGCCCTAATCAGGTCATCGTGTTAGGCTCTCTGAACTCGTAGGTAACGTACTCAGATAAGAGTCTAAACAAATGATAGGAGTCTTGTGATTTAGCCACCAGTACTGTGAAGATCAAAAAAGTAACAATAATCTCTCATGTTTGGGCAGTGATTTCTCTCTTGTCTTGTGTCAAGACATGTGCTACTCCTCAGTCCCTAAATATTTTTTTCAGCTGGCTACCCTTGATAATCCACTCTAGTCAAATGTAAGCCTTCATTTTTTTTCCACTCAATGGAAGAGTTTTAAATTGTACTCCTCTGTGAATTGTTACTACAATTGGATACATTGCCAGAAAAAGGGGACAAAACCACGCTTAATTTTTGAGGAAAATTAAGCGTGTTTAAATTCTAGTCTGTCACAGCAGTTACACAAGCGACTTAATTTTGCAACCTAAGGTAAATTTCAAAATTGAATACTTTAAAGCTTGAAATAGTAACACAACTTTAACTGTGATATAAACCTATGACTCTAATGAGCGCAAGCAATACGGATAAGTTACATCCTCTTTTTTCAGACAAATCAGCTACATGAGCTGAAATTAAATAAAATATACTTTTTATATAAAAAATTATCGTAAAAAATTTATTTTTATGATAACACAGAAATATGTGCCTTTTTGGAAGTGCACATCAAATCACAGGTTCAAAAAATAACAAAAGAAAACATGAAAAGATAAAAAATTTCTAAAAATCAAAACTTGCCCTAGCAGACAAACACGATTATTACCATACTCCTCGAACAACTTACCCTTTTATGACTTAATTACTAGCATTGATTTTTTGCTGTTGTTTGTCCTTATATGTAAAAATATTTGACTAAAATTACTACTTTAAGGCACTCCCAAAAACGCCTTGTTTTACGCTGCAAAAGGTTGAATATTGCCCAAGTCTTCTTGAAAAATTACATTGAGATATTCATAATATATCCGAGAAGAGCTAATTTTTTAATTTCACAAGGAAGTTCCACCCAAACTTCCCCCTCTCATACTTTAGAGTATTCTATACACTGTACACTCAGCTGTGTACTTCAGGATAGGTACATACTCAATTTTTCATCAACTTCACTCGCTCAGGCACAGACCACAACCTTCATGCATGTCATATATGTATTGCATATGTATAACTTTTACTGACACGGCGTTTGTGGACAGCCATACATGATATGGATGACATGCTTGGATGAAACAAATGTAGAAACTGCTTTCTTTCATGATCATTAAGCATAACTGCATTAAGACTACAGTTTATTGTTTTTAAGCTGCCACTTATCATCGTCTTCAAAAACTTTCCCCTCTTTGAGAAGTTTCACAAGGTGTTGTCGAATATTGTGTGCTGCAAATTGTTGTAAACCATCATCTAAATTCTGAAACACAAACGCACAAAATTATGAAGACATCCACAGCCATGGTGCTTAAAATTATGATATATCAGACCATTTTGTAATGAAATCACTCAAACAGTCCCTAAATTTAAAACAAGCAGACAGCAGGCATGTCAGCACTAGATGAGACAACGATTCAATGTTGTACTGAATATTGGATGCATCAAATTTATTCTCTGAGCAGGAGCATACCTTTTTTCTGCAGATTATTTTCAGTTGTTACAAATATCTTTTAAACAATGACCATTTAAGTTACCTATGTAACCATCTTCAGCTCTCAAAAAAAGAAAAAATAGAGACTTGATGGAGCCCAATGCGCCATCTAGGATGTTTAAATTTGGAAAATTGGACCTCGAATTCAGACAATGAAGTTACGCAGAAATCTGCTAAATGAGGGCTGAGAGAGTGCACTGCGCCATATATGCTATTGTGAATTTCTAAAAATTGGAAATTTTATTCTCAATACAGATTCCCAAATTCTAGTTTACACTCAAATCAGCTAAGTAGGCATCGACATTGTAATTTTAGCTTCATTAATCACCTAGAGTTTCACAAGTTTGAAAATCTGATCCAAAATTCTGGCTTCTTGTTAAAAAATATCCTTCAAGACCAAAATTTTTCAACCTGTGCTACTTGGGCATACGGTAAAATGAGAATGCCTTTTTCCGCAAAGAATTTTTTCCCTTTAATTTCTTGAGATACCACTTGGTCTCATTATTACCATAGTCAAGCATAAAAATGTAGCCTTCGAACAAAAACCTGTACCAGTATTTATTTGCAGCAACTCAAATTCTGGATACTTTGGAAGTTAGTCCAGCACAAAAATTTAGCCCTCAATGACAAAGATCTGTTACTTTTTAAAAAAGTAACTTGGGACAGCCTCTTTACTTACATTATGGTAAATGACAGCTGTTTTACGCTCACCTCATATAATAATTGAACAATAGTCAGTGGAGTAAATAAAGTATTCGGGCTTGACTTCAGTGTTTCTATAATTTGATTTTCTCTTTTTAGTCTGTGCTCAATGTAGTACTTGATTTTCTCCTCAGGATCCTGCAAAGTGACGATTTGTTCAGAAAATAAAGTATTATACAGAAATAAATACCATACAGGTATTTTTAAAGAATAACTCAGAAATATGATGAGACAATATATAAGCAAGGATACTTTGAAATCCTGAGAGCTTCGCTAACTTTTTAGACAGATTAGAGTGAAATTTTTGTATTTCATGGAACCCTAATGTTTTCTAAAATGAGCAGTAATACAGGAAGTAGTAGTAGTAGTAGTAGTTTGTTCATGCACTTCCTAGACATCTGATATGACTTGAGATCAATATGATGCTGGCAAGAAATTCATGAAGCAATTCAATTTTGACGACTTGATTACAAATCATTCAACTCAATTCTTAGTTAATGTGGTATTGCATTGCATTGTCTTTTTTTGCTAGTATATGAGTTGGACTAAATTTTGCAGTGAAGAACTGCTTTTTGGCTCATCACTTATTCATAAAAGCACATAATATCGTTTCCCCCACAAAAGAATGTAACTAAATTTCAATGTTACCAAATTTCCCCTTGCACATTGTATTTTTGAGAGGAACATCATGGCAATTCTAACAGAAAATTTCACTGAACCACTTGGCATTTGCAGGGAACGCCTAAAGATCACAGAGAACCAGTAACTACAAACAAAATTTGTACATCATTACCGTAACTTCTGGACCATGTCCTGGATAAATGACTTTGGCAGATAGGGTTTGAATTAGTCTCAATGAGTTTAAGTAACTGAGCAAATCTTCGAATACTGCTGTGCCTTCCCCGAGAATACAGTCAGCACTGAAAACAATTTTGTTTTCCGGGGCCCATAAAATGATGTGATCGGAAGTATGACCAGGAGTGTGGATCACCTCAAGACTTATACCTTCTGTCACAAATTTCTGTCGATTTTTCAGCTGTTGAAAATTAACTTCTTTTGGAAGATCCTCCATTTCATCACTCGCCCTGGGGTATTTCCAAACAGTCGAATCTGCAAGAAAAGAGATTTCAAATAAAGTGAAGTAGGTGCATACTAGAAAATACTTAATTGGATTCGGAATTTTTTTACCAAAATGGAGTCACAGATGATGAAGGAGACATTTTTCAAAGTTTAAGAAAAGTCCATTTCAAGAAAGTGTATGGAAGCACGCGACACAACTGACTAACTCAAAATGGAAAGTGGAGGAATCCCCCCCAGTATTTAGTATTCATACAAACCAAACTTAGAGACAATTTCACTTCTGAATACTTAATGCCTCAATTGAGAGAATCTCTAAAATATAATGTCAAGACAAACTCAGAAACGTATTCAAATGTGTGTAGTTTGGACCAAAATTCATGAATTCTTGAAATTTAGAAATAGTATTGAAGTGGATGCTCCTCTCGTCAATACAAAAAACAATATTGAAAACAACAGTTATATGCTTTGCAGTAAAAAATAAACTGGAAGGTAAGCAAGGCCAATTTCACAATTTTGCTGCCTAGGGCGGACAACCGCGAGTTGGCCACCCCTAGATTCCAAAAAGTGAGGACTTGTGAAGACTTCAAAAAAACAGAGAGAGAGAGAAAGAGAAAAACTTCGTCACTTTTGAACTCACAAAGTTCCTTTGTACATCCAGCCAAATCTGAGTGACAAATTCTCTTGAAAGTATTCAAACAATTAAACCGAGCAATTTATAAAAATGGTCATGGCTTGAGCACTCACTAGACTGCGTTAATTTTAAAACATCTTTCACTCCTCCGATATGATCATTGTGCCAATGGGAAACAATAATGTCTGATAGAGTGGCTCCTTCATTCTGCAGCACGTTCTCAAGAATATCAATGTACTCAGGAATATTTGGTTCACCGGTGTCCAACAAGATTCGTCTGAAAGATGAAATAAAAATGCAGAAATTACCTAAAATGAATCCATATGAGGAATGAAGGAATAAAATTGGCAGAAATGTTAAATAGGTATTAAAATAGGTGCCTAATTTTTTATCAACATTAAAAAATTAAAAGGAAAATGAGAAAAGTTGAGCTCCATATATTCTCTAGCTCCAAGTCAAAGAAAAGTTAAGTGCAAATAATTAGGAAGGTGATACTATTACATCTGCTGGAGCGTAGAGACATTAATTCGAAACAGATACACAGACGCCTTCAATGAAATAATCAATTACATCAGATGGCATTCTCAACGGCCCTCAAGGAGATGATCCCCTTTTAGCCAATGTGGTAGAGTCATAGGGTTCCTGCTCCCAAGCAGCCAGAGGGAAATACCTAATCTTAAAAGAGAGCACTCTCAGAGCTATCTCTCGACCGCCTCTTGAGGGACATCAGGGAACTTGTTGACTATGAGATTCGGAGTCCTCAGGGTACGTTAAAGGGGATGGCAACCTTAAAAACAAGTTTGGCTAAATTGACAAAGAAAAGTGTGCAACAGTACCAAAATCCGTTTGCAATTATCTGCATTCGTTGAGCCGCTATCACGAAACAACAGCTAAGCGCGTGATGTCATGAGCTCCGTCTTGCATTTCGCAGTCTGCACTCTGCATTCTCTCTCCGGTGTCGAGTGGCCAACGCGAGTTCCCGACAAGTTATTAGTTCACCGCGATCTCGCTCGTTCCTGACCAACTCTTTTTTCCTTGCTCAAGTGCTACTATAAAGGCGACTTTGCGGCGCCAGACTTCGAGTTGTTCGCGTGTGAACCGCAGTCACACTGGAAGCACATGACATCACCAGTTAGACTTACAATCTCTCATATCTCTGCCAATTTTGCGAATTTTCCATTCGGGACAGAGCCATTCTGCTTCTAATACCTTCCCACATCAATTTTTAATACTATCTCATTTTTGATTTTAGGGTTGCCGTCCCTTTTAACACTAATACAAATCAAGTTAGGGCAAGATTTTTGGTTCCTTATTATCCTGATGGAATGATATTAAAACTTTGACAGGAACCCTCAATCTTGGGAGCAGTTCCCTCTGAATATTCCGTGGATGCTACAAGAGCATCCAAAACCCTTAAATCGGATTCCTTAGGGTCTATTTCCTAGGCATCACTTTTCATCAGAACGCTTGTTGTAAAATCGGCGACAAGATAGCATTATGTACCTAGTTGAAGGCCCTGTCTTTCTATTTCAGGATGCCATATTATGCCTTTTGTTCACACAAAAAAAAATGTACATAAAGAGAGTGATTCTGACTTACGACTTTCCTGTGCCAAGGAGATAGGTGTTCGTTCCCTGCAGTGTCATCGGTCCAGCATTGCACCCCAATATTCTGATAACACTATTTGAAAGTCGAGAAATGGGAGCTATGAAGGTTGACATTTTCTACAGTAATCAATGTTGCACAGATCAACGACATGTAAAGAAACTGCAGGCAATAAATATTTCCAAATCTATAAATATTTCCAAATCTCCGACAGTGTCACAACAATGAACTTTGTTGTGATTGGAAACAATAGTTAGGTTAGCCTTTAATTTGAGGTTAGATCAGTAAACGCCACTGCTGATAAGCTAGTGATAAAGTGATAAACACGCTGTTTACTTTTGGAGAAGATGACGCAACTTCGAGCCCCCTGAAGTTCGAGTTTCGGCTTTCTCCGGGTTTTTCCGTGCAGATTGGTCCACAGCCAACCATTCATAACACTGCAAAATAATGCAAATCAGTAGTTCAGTATACAGTTATGGTGCCCCATTTTGACCGCAGAACGAACTTCACACGTACAATCAGTATATTGTAATTGCGATTTTTTAACTTCCTGCTACGCACATCGTGTTTATCTTCGTAGAAAATCCGTCTGTATCAACCTCATCCTACCTCAGTTATGGCTGCGTTGGCGAAAAAACTGACAGAACAGTTGAAAAGCAAAGAATTCCGAACCTACCTGGCCAGGTATACTTATTATTATTATCAGTCAATTTTTACAGTGTCATGGAAGCAAGTGTCTGACCTCACTCGAGTCCTCTTGACCTCGAACCCACAATGCATGTATGAATTGAATTAACTGACATTACGTGCAACATTGGTCTCACTCATTCAATTAAATTCTCATGACTCGCATTTTCCTCAATGTGTAAACGTTTGCTAAGCCCATGCGCAATTCAGTCCTATGAACAAAGCATGTTAGCAGTGGGAAATCACTATGAATCTGGAGTCTGGCCCAATGATTCTTTGCATAGAAAGATCTTTTTAGCCAATAATCCCCATGAACTGCCCTAGGAGTTTCCGCTAAGTGGTCTAACAAAGTACAAAAATTTCCAGGGGGCAATGAATGTACTGAGAGAATCCGACGGTCTTTTACAGTGTCAGGAATTCAGTCAGTTATTTAGAAATGCTTTGGTTTTGATTGTTAAAAGTTTGGTGTATGCGAGGCGAATACCTTAAAGTGATTGTATCCAGATGCATAGCTTGAGTGGTGGCCGACACGGGTGACCGCCAGGGGCACCACGATTCTGAGGGTGCTGACAGCTTAGCTGTCACTGCTACACCGTTGAATTTAAGCACTCTGTTTGCACCACCTGATGCAGTGACAGGCAACCAATTGGCTCAGCGCCCATTTAAAAAATGAATCTAAGTTAAAAAAGAAGTAACAAGTACCATAACAAATATTAAAATTGTATGTTGACTTAGAAATTTCCTTTCCTATCAATAGAATCGTACCATAAAGTTGGTGTATAGCATTTTGCCCAAAAAGAAATTTATCTTTTAAGGGGTTGAATGGAAGAGAGAAGAGAATTGAGAAGATGTTTAATGAAGCATTACTTTTCAAGTGGATGTACATGTCGAGAAATAGAAATACTAAGTTTTCATGAGACAATATAATGGTTTTAAGTTCTTTTCTTTTAGGAAGTAGATCATTTTGTGATAAGGATTTGGAGCATTATTGGTTGGTACTATGCTTTCCTGCCATTGACGTAAAATACAATCTAGACTGCGCATTAGGAAATTTCGGCGAGACGATAGGCAACCCGGATCGCAAAATGTGCCGAGATAATGGAAACGCCAGTCTTGCCTATGCCGTTGTTTGGCACGCTTTGTATATCTGGCTGTATCAACTAAGCTGAGGGCGCGTCTTCATCCTGATTTACCCCCCTAGCTGTCTTACCTCCCCCACCTAAAGTCGGGCCTAGTGTGCGGTCTAGATTGTGTTATAAGTCAATGTTTCCTTCAGATGACAGTGTAAGTGATATATATATTATGAAGTATTTAATTATTGACCATGACTTTTTTATGAATCCAAGTCTCCTTATCCTGCTCATTAAAAAAGTCAATGGAAGTACAATAGTGCTCACTCATCTGAAATATGGTGCACCAGTATTCATTCCAGGTTATTGTACAAATAAAATACGTATCTTTATCGGACCCGTTCTTTGTCTGTTTTTTTTTCAGTACCCATTTTTGGGGTCCAGTTGCCAACTGGGGAATTCCCATTGCTGCCATCTCAGATATTCGCAAAGATCCAAAACTCATCAGTGGTAAAATGACTTTTGGTAAGATGTTCTTTTCCATGACTTTTACAATAAACAAGTTATTATTACAAGTTGCACATGAGACATGGAAACAATAGGTCAAACCTCATAGAAACTTGGCATCTACCTTACGTATGGCGCAAGCAATATTCCTACTCCACTTAAATCTCTGTTAAGCTGCTATGTCCTTCACATATTAGTTTGGAGGCGAAGACATTACTTGTCACTAAGTACTGCATCTCAAATTGGAAGTATTTACTTATGCCTAAAGGAAGTATGTGGAAATAAATTTGATTGAAAGGAATTAAGTACATTATGTGTACAGGGTTTGCAGGCTACATGGTTCCTTTTTATTTTTTTATTTGCTCTTTGTTCTGTCTAGCATAAATCCATCAAACAAACATGAGTTTCACCCATTGATGAAGCTCGTTTAACTTAGAAAAAGTCTAAAATAATATTGTTTTTTCTTGTGAATGTATGCCGCCATCAAATGCACCCCCCACCCCTAGCTTTCAGCTTTTAAAATTCAGCGGGAGATTCATTCTGATCCACTAGAGTTCTTACACTTCATTTCAGACAAAAGTGATAAGACAGGAAATAGGTATTTTAGAAAAGCTTTTTTAATTTTTTTTAATAAAAATGATCATCCAGTCAAAAGGAGGAACTGTTAAGGGTTTTAAAGTACCAATTTAAATCAATTAAAAATGCCTGTGTAACAAATCCATTATGCCGTGGTAGTTTTCATTCTCCCTCAGTAACATAGCGTACATAACAAGAGATGGGGGTTTTGAATTGGTGAGAATGAAAACACACCTGCTCGGAAAAATGAAAATTGTCAGGAGACACCAAAAACTAGCTATCAGTTGATGAAGAAGTTGGTATAAGGAAAGCTTTTTGGTGTCAAAGGTATGCAAATAATCAAAGGCTTTTTAAAGGCTCTAGCAAGGGCTCAGCATGCGTGTAGATGTGTCCACCCATCAGTAATAAATTGTAAAAAAAGTGAAAGGAAAAAAATCTGACTAGGTGTGTTTTCATCCTTACTGACATTTTTGCATGCTCTTTTTTTTTTTTTTTTTAATTTCACCCAGTGTTCATATTTCAAGTACATGTCTTTATTGAATTGATATTTTTATGGCAATCGAGTGGAATTAATTCATTATATGCTCTCTTTTTTAGCCTTATGTTTGTACTCACTGGTGTTCATGCGGTTTGCTTGGAAGGTCCAGCCTCAAAATCTCCTTTTGTTTGCCTGTCACGCAACAAACGAAGCTGCTCAATTAACTCAAGGTGCTAGATTCATAAATTATAACTATCTTAGTTCTAAGCCTGCCGAACAATGATGAAGTTTTTGAAGATCATTCCCATGCTTAGTTGTTTTTAGATGTACCTGAAATTTATTTATTTATTTTATTTTTTCATACCTATCTACAGGACAGGTTGCATCGATAAACGTAACAAACACACTACGACATCCACTTGATGGATTTTATCAAAATAATGTTTAAAATACATTAAAATAATGTTTAGAAATAACTCTGAAGACCTTGAAAATTTCTAGTGGCCCAATACATTCACTGTAGATTTGATAATCACATGTTAAGAGCAAGGGGCATCCCCTACAACATACATTCTGTTGTTAGCTACTATAAACTGTTTATTCAAAAAAATTCAAAACACCTCCTATTCTAGATTTCATATAACACTAAAAATGAATGTCTGTCTACTCATAATTTTTTAATGTCCAAATCAATTCACAAATTCATTTAATTTATCAAGCTGTCAGACATCCAAATCAGTTAGCAAATTCGTTTAATTTATCAAACTTTCAGACATTAAATCGAAAGAAATAAAATGGAGTGTGTATGTGTCTGTATTTGAAGATAAGAACAAACATAGACTTAGAATTTTAATATTCTCCTGAAAATAATACCGATAATGCTGCTATATTATAGTGTTAATCAATGTGAACAAGCTGCCATTAAATTTTCAGTAAGTTTCATTCTCATCGCTCTGGATGAGCTAGGGGATACTTTAGAGAATTCTATTTTGCGAGAAGTTCCACTTTTATTTCACTCACAGTTTGTGTCACTCTATCTACACCTCAAAGCAGCTAAATTTGTGGTAGGGTATGTCAAGTTGTCGTTAGTATGTAAGTGTGTAATTGTGTTCATTGTTCCATTAGCTCTTACATACTATTAGAAAATTCTGACCATGTAAAATCATCCTCCAGTTATATATCCTTTACCTGCATCCTGTACTTCCTCTGATAATATTTGTTATAAGTTAAATGTGATGTAACGGAAATGTAATGTCAGGAAGCTTTGATAAGATGTAGACATTTGTTTCTCTCAAGTAACGTAATTCAAGCATCTCTTTACCTCTTTGCTGGGATGATCATATATTATCTTGAGTTAAATTTTGAATTCAGGTTTTTCATCCTTACTTCAATAATGTTTGTCTGTCTGAAGATGAATGATGAGAATCAAAAGACATTTTTAGTAATTAATGGGAAATATTTGATTAATTTTCAATGTAATTGTAGGTCGTATGCTAAGAAACGTTTATTTATTCTGAAAAAATATTCACAAAAACTCTTGGAAATCCTTTTGATGTGAACAAAGTTACCTCTCTGATCTGATACTCCGATTGATACTCATGTATCGTTATCATTTTTATCAAATGGTCTAAGCTTTCTTTAAGAGCAAACATTTTTCACAATGTTTCAAATTGCGAGTTCTTGAATGTCCTCACTGATTGTTCTCATGTTATTGTTTTCCTTTGGGCAATATTCACTCTACTTTAAGTAAAAACAGTCATCAATGGGATGAAAGAGAGGATTGTTTTTTTGCAGTAATGAGAGATATTACCTGTGGCACATTCCAGTAAAATAAAAATATCAATCCTGAGATGATCAAAATCAAAATAACTGCCAACTAAGAATTAGATCACCACCTCTTTCAAAATTAATACTCATGCATTACATGCAATGTAATGACATCCAATGTCAGCAACTCAGGAAAAAAATGTCAGTATTCAAGTTTTCAAAACAGGTGTTCTGTCCTGCTATAAGTTAAAATCAGAGCAAACAAGTTTTTGTTTCTATAACTTGCATGTTCTGTTCAACGATCATCAGTGTAATTCAATATTTTCATTCTCAACGCTTCTGCGAGGCAGAATTAGGCCAATCAATCTACATAACAACAACGCTGCCAATAGATTTTTTTTTTTTTTTTTTGGCACCTTCATTTATTTTTTTTCTTTATTGTTAATCCCTTTTGTTGCTTAATTTTTCATTTTATTTTTTTTCAATTTGTTGTACATCATCTTCATTTAGGCAACTGACTGAAATATACCTTTCTTTTCTTGAGGAGGAGAAGTTCTTTATCCTGAGTTGTGCATGTAAATTCATTGAGTTGTTTGTAAATTATTATGTATTTCTTTCTCTTTTATCTTCTAGAAATTCAGTTGATATGTTTAAAAGTAATATATAATTTTGTTACATAAATCAGTCTGTTTATTTAAGTTATATCCATCTCCTCTCCATTCTAAACAACTTTCGTTGAGAGAATGAAATCAGTTTGATTTTGACTGATTTCATCAGTCTTTCATAAATACCACATGACCTAAGTTTAATGCAACAAAATGAAAGAATGTTCTCTCAAGCAAAACCTTTTGCTTTGAACTTATTTATTTTCATGGATGCCTCTTTTGAAACTACAACTTAGAGGAGGCACTTAAGGTGGAACAAGTTCATAGTAGAAAAAAAGTTATTTTGGTCCGCAGATTATACCTCTTCATTTTTTCTATTAAATGTGGGTCAACCTGAATAAAAAAGGAAGAAACCTGTACATTCCATAATGGTATTGACTCCTGAATTGTTATTTCCCACAGTTCTAATCTTAAGAGAAATTAAGAAGAAGGGTTAACAGTTGAGGAAGTTAAGTGTCATTTTTATATTTTGAAGAAAACTCGATTACCTAATTTGAAAGCATACATTCAAACTTATGACTGAAGTAATCCTCAAACTTAAGTAATAAGATGAAGAAATGACATTTGGGATTAAATTAGTCCACTCAGTGCACCCAGGAATGAGTCAAAGAATCTGATCCAGCTCAATTTTTTTTAAAAACTTCGTCGAAGCTCCTGTGAGCACCTGTAATATTTTCGCTTTCTGATGATTTTAAAAATTGAAAAAACATGAAAATTTTGAAGCATCCTCTTTCACAGTTCATATCATTTAGGTCAGTTACATTATATAAAACGAAAGTTATTTATGTGCAAAAATGAGTCTTGAGTGTACATAGGTTTCTAACTGTGCAATTGAGACTGAATCTATCAGAAAGTCGTTTGAGTAAACTTAAAAATTGTAATTTACCCAAATCATTTTTTGTCGTTATCAAATTTCTGTCACTCAAGATCTCAAAGTGAGACCAATTAGAATCCATCTAAAATAGGAGAAAAAAGGAGAATGCCTTCAATTAGACTGTTCGCAATCGCGGGTTGCACTAAAGTAGCAACAGTTTGCGTGCACCAACTGAAAGCACTTCATGGATATCTTTGAGATGCTAACTTCAAGAGGTCTAACTTGGAGACTTGGCTGGTGATTTCATTTCATAGGAACGTCAACAGCCATTTCATAAAAATAATTATAGGAAACGAGAACTATTTGATTAGAGATAGGCTGATACACCACGAAAAAATCCCTCTAGGGTGCCCTGCTTTGTTGATAAATACATCTGATATGAAGAAATTGAGACGGATATTTGACACCAAAATGTATAGAATCAAGTGTGGCTTAGTAGAAATCAAGAAAAGGCCCCAAATGTATAGAATCAAGTGCCGCTTTGTAGAAATCAAGAAAAGGCCCCACTGAATTCACCTAAACCTTAGGCTCACCTTGGCGCGATAAAGCTAAATATCATTGTCCACTCTTCATAAATGATGGCGGCAAAGATATCATTGAATAAGTGTGACTTGAGGGAGTTTTTTCATCCGTATGGTCTTTCAGCTGAGAGAATAATGCTCAAGTGAATATTTCTCTCTCTATCCTCGATAAATCCCTGAACAATACTCATAA
Source organism: Bemisia tabaci (assembly GCF_001854935.1). Classification (NCBI taxonomy): domain Eukaryota; kingdom Metazoa; phylum Arthropoda; class Insecta; order Hemiptera; family Aleyrodidae; genus Bemisia; species Bemisia tabaci. Next base: position 347,086 of record NW_017547308.1, read on the forward strand.
CTTATTATTTCCATTGAAGAAGTGTCAAAATAAAAGGAAAAGTAAGAAATTCAGTGTGCGTTAAGTAATTTTTATTGCAAAAGGTACAAAATTGTATGCTTTTTAAAAATCTGTACAAATTTAAAATAAAGTTCGGAAAAAAATTTTCATGAAAAACATAGTTACAATGGACGGTACAGTAATTAACAAAAATAATATCAAGTACATACTGAATATTCATTATCCTATAGCAATACCTAATACTGGATTCAGAATTCCATATTTAATTGCAAGTAGCCTTTAAAACTAATGCTAAGGCAAACATTTCAGCACTGTCCATTTTGATTACTGTTTTGACTCTTTGACAGGCTTTAAATTTGTTCTGATAAAAGCAAGCTCTTAGCCACGATAAAATTGCACTTAATTCCATGAAGATATTAATGTAAGGCTGCCATCAAATCAGTACTACTAGGACTATCAGAGAAGTAAAAGTTCTCTGGCAGAATCTCAGAAACTGAGGAGTTTCGATGTGATTACTAGATTGCTACAGTAAAGTTTGCTTTTAGGCCAATGGCTGTGACATGAAAAAATTACAATGCTAAACATCATCAAGGTTTTGTTTAAAAAAAAAAAAAAAAAAAAAAAAAAAAAAAAAAAAAAAGAAAGAAAGAAAAAAAAGAGGTTTATGCGAGCAGTCAAGAGGATGATGTACTCAAAAACATGATAGGATTTTTTCTGGCATCCATAATTTATGAGATTCAGTAGAGGCATTCTCACTGTCTAGATATTCCTAGTATATCGATGAATAATGGCAGGAATTTTGCAAAAAGACACAAAAAGAATCAGATCGTTAAAATCGTGTACGAAAATTGTTGAGAAGATAATTTGTTTTTTAAAAAAAGAGAGGTAACATAAAATTGTAATTCTATTTTCGAGAAAAAATAATTACAGAGCTTGCACATTTTTGTATCAGTTGATGATATCCTAGTGTAACTAAAAAGATGAGAAGAGAAAGATCATAATTCAAAATAAAATAATACTTATGAGAAATGTCAGAAAACTGAACGAACATGTGAGCCGAGATAAAAAAAAGAAAAAACTAGCAGTCTCTCACTCACGGCAATACCTTAGCATGTTTTAATATACTAGTGGAGAAAATTACACATTAGCCTAAGGTATTTAGATTGATATAAATTTTGCATTGTAACTCGGAGGAATCTTTCTAATCTGAGGCATAAGAGAAAATTCTGGAACAAAATAATGAGCTACATGAGATTACACAATGTTGCCAATACCGACAATAATTGAGTATTATATAATGAGATTCAATAACTCGATTGCAACTATGGGAAGGAAGAGATTGATGTCTTTAACAATACTAATTAAATCAATTAAAAATTATGTGTGCGTCATTCGCCATCTCTCGCTCAAAGGAACGTATCATGATTTCATTATTTAAGTATTTCTTCCTGACATTTTAATGTTTTAAAAGAGAACAGTTGCGTAAATTTGCCTGAAATTTCCGGTGGTTATTTTGCATACTTGTAAAAAAAGACATTAAAATTTTCAGTCAAATTTATGCGATAGTTCTCCCATGAAAAAATAAAATGTCCCTGAAAATACTGATACAGCGCAGACAAGTTCCATCTTCCAAGAAACAACGATTAATGGTCCCTTCTTGATAATTTAAGTATCAAAGGGTCAAGATATTCTTTTGAGTTGGTGATTTTGATCTTACGTAAGTTAAAAATACACAGTCTGTTTTAAACAAAAGAAGTTTGAATCACAAAATGTTATGGATGGGGTCTATTCAAACAGAGAAAGAGAAACAATAAAAAAAAAAACAAGTAAATACACAACAGCAAATTACACCGTGGATTTTCCAAACAACTGTGAACTACAGAAGTGAGGTTCGCTAACGAGACCATCCCTAAACATTATTAATGATACTCAATAAACTGAGATACATTGCTTTTTATCTTAACCATAGAGTGTTTTCAGCAACTTTAAGAAAAACATCCCCTGACTTTCCCTGCAGAAAAATCTCATAAGCATAACCTTAAAATAGATGCAGCATGCACTCATTTAAATTTTTGCCCATATCTATTGGCCCAACAGTTCCCCTCTCCGTGGTGATGAATTCAAATGTACAAAACCTGTAAGATTAGTAGGTAAAGATCTTGTGTGCATGCTTTTTTTTTTAGGTCGGTACAACAATTCCTTGACTTTTCTATGTTTCCAAATCACTTTTTTTCTTACCTTTACAATTCTGGGTTTCTTAGATTGCTAGAAACCCCATGTAGAGGGGGATTTTTCTGGGAGGGGGGGGGGCAGATTATGCACAATAGATTAAACTGCAGAAGGATTTAAAAGAACGAGTTTCTTCATTTACAGCGTTCTACAGAACTCTAGTTTTTAGAACCTCAAATGGAAATTTTTGTACACATATTTATAACAGATCATTTTCACATTACTTCTGAAACCCTTTTTCCATCCAGCAACAGAGCAAGGATGGAAGCCTAGTCACCACTTCAATCTACATTTAAGCTTACACGAGCTATCCTTGAGATGTTCAGTGAAATGTTTCATAGCGGAGCTCATATCATTGATATAAGTCATCTGTGGACGGACAAACAAACATTTTTAAAACAGAACACCTAAAACTTACTTCAGTTTAAATGAATTGATAGTAAACACTTGTTAAAAAGTATACTTGTTAAAAAGTATCATTTAGCAAAATTTGACACGAATTTCAAAGTAGAGCCTCCACAATGCAAATGCTGTCAGGTTAGTTCGTTTGAAGGCAAACTTATTTTGTTCCTTAAAATTACCTAAAGTAAAAGTTCAAACCAAAATAATGAATTTTCAACTACAGATCTCATTATCTTTAAAATACATATTCTAACCAGGAATGTAATTCAAAAGTAATCATGGTGCGAAAAAGTCAGTACCCATTAACAATTCATTCTTAGCGTTAGTAATTTGTAAAAATCACACTATGGCATTGAAGAAGCAACAACATTATCAAAACTTGACATGTTAAATTTTCATTGAATCCACAATGTTTCTTCGGTTGTAATCCTAAAGGCAATATGTGCTTATCACAATGAGATTCTTTATTTCCAATAAATTCTTACAAATAAACTATACATAAAATATTCCAAGATTGGCAAAAGAAACGCTCAACCTGGTGTAACTTTTTTAATTCTTAAGTTGAGCTGTTCCAGATTGAGCTGTCATTCACAACATTGAGCGCCATATCTGATTAGGGGATTCAGAGAGGGGGAATACTATCAAAAGGTGGACGATTTACATCAACAACCCTTCATTTTGACACATTGCTAGAAATAGCATGAAAACTGAGAACGTTTCAAAGGGCAAATTGCAATTCCTTATTATGTGAACGTTTTACAATGACGATCTTTTAAGTTTTGAAAAATTGAGTTTCTCACTACAAAATTAAGAAAGTTGCAACAAGTAGAGGTTTCCTTTTGCCCATCCTGAAAATTAAAACAAAGTGTACTACTTGAGAGTGCTGAGAACAAGGGATACTGAGCTTATGTAAAAACAAAATAAACCCAGTTAAACATGCTTGAAACACTGACTATGTACAGACATTAGACATTTACACGACACTTCAATTAAATCTAGAAAACATTGAAAAAGCAATATAATTTCATTTTTAATGCACTTTTGGACGTTTGGCTACAAGGCACAAGGAAAACTCTGTTCTTAAAAAATTGGAAATTTGCACATATTGTTTAAACAAAACTATTTCTTCAAACCATTGATGCCAAAAGGCGAGAAGCTCGAAAAAAAGCGTCACTAAACTCAACAAAATGATGATAATACATTTTAAATAAGGTAAGAATTTTAAATTATGATACATTTAATAAAATATTACATTCAATAATTCTCATAAAAACTTAACAATATTGTAATGACAGGGGTGCGTTACAAAAAAAAGAAAAGAAAATGGACCAACTTAAACACTGCAGCCCTGGCATGATTCACCCTAAAAGCAAGTATTTTGGAATGGAAAAAAGATACCTACTATGCACTCATAATTCAATGAAGCCTAAGCCAAAGGTTCCTCTTTCGAGATTTTTTTCGATATTTTGATACATAAAAAAATGAAATAAATAGAAGAAAATAAAATAAAAAAATCACAGTTCATTTTTTAATCACTCACAGCAACACCAAGCAAAAAAACGGTGAAGGAGGGGCGTATAAAAACAGACTCAAGAGCACTTGACGGGGTATTTTACTTTTTTCCCCTCTATTTTTCGTTATTTTTTTTACTTTCAGCAATGAATCTAACTACATTTAATGTACCTTTGGAATGAGTTATTCAAAAACATGGAGGCCATTTCTTTAATGTAACTGAGATACGATTCTCCTTACTATTTGAATAGAAAACTATGATGACAATTTTAAAGTTTTCTTAAAACAGGGCCCCTAGCTATATCAATGGTTCTGCCTTGATGAGACAATTTAATGTGCTTGTTTGCATAAAATTATGGTATGGATACATAAAAAGTTTACCTAACTTAACAGTCTTTGAAAGTATTAATACAATTCAATGGCAGGCTAGGCAGTCAGATTTCAAAACTTCTGTGAAGAATCTTATTGCCAAAAATGATTAAGAGATTCAATCTTGATTATTAAACTTCTAAAAAAAAATTAAATTGAAAGTGGCTCAATAAAAATACTTCCGATGGCTTTCTTCTAAAGGTATATCAATGTACAAAAACAACTCCTCTCTTGCCTATAAAGACATCTTCTGACAATTCATGGGGTTACAATAATTTTATCATGGATAGGTAGTAACAGAATTAGGCTTTATAATAAGTGGATAAATAAACATTTAGTTCAATGAATAACTGAATTCTGAGTTGTGTAAAAGAAAATATCCCATGAGGCACAATTTTGAAAAAAGTTTAAAGAAGGAGTAAAGGTGAACACAATTTTTTTCTCTTTTTTCTTTCAAGGTTTAGAGACACATTAGAGATTCAAATCTGCATGCTAAATAAGTAAAATTAATGCTGTAAGTCTAAGTAAAATTATTTAAAAGGAAAATTGCACGTAGTCTGAAAAGTTTTACCTTTCAGAACTGAGTTCTTGTTCAAGATAAAAAATTAGTAAAAGACAATTGAAAATTGCATACGGCATTAAGCATACATGAAACCACTAGTACCAAAGTAGCACAGTGCAACAAAAATATTAAAATCATGTTGTAATTTAATGAAATATAGTCGAAATCTTTAAACAACATTTGGTCAAAACATGCCGATTTAAAAAATCAATAAATTGAATTTCATGTGTGAGAAGGCAGTTCGCAATTTTCAAAAAAAAAAATGGAACTTATTTCACTTTTATTGCAATGAATGTCAAGAGGAGCTCCTTCAATTAGTGAATAGACAACATGCACAACACCCTTATACAGTAGCAAAAATTGTCACATGTCATTGCTATTTAATGCAACCTGTGCTTTTCGGGTAAAGGGGTTTAAATTTTAAGTGGCTTCTGTGCGCTAATAATTGACATGTTCAAACTCAAAGTCCCAAAAAATATTTTTTAAGCCAACAGTAATCATGTTAGATGTTATCGCTTTTCATTCTGTTCTCCCTGCTATTGAAAGCAAAATGAATAAAAAGATTGATGAAATTTGGGAATGGTTTGGTTTTACCATTCTACAGCCGTTTCTTCAGCACGGATTCAGATATTGTCAACACATGATGGTAAAAATAAATTATCTGTCAATGTGAGAGATTGATGGTTTAACATAATTTTCTTTGATTTTCATTTTAACATTTTACTTAATTTTCTAAATTTTGAAAAATCAATATATTCATTATAAGAGGACATGTTCACATCATTTACTGTGATTTTAAATATTTGACAATTAAAAATCAAACTTTCAAAGGGCAAATTTCAGAGGATGACAGCAAGAAATTATTTGCTTAGTGCCACTGAAAAAGAAGAGGATTCTGATGGTAACTGAGGCAATTCTTTAGATAAGACTATTGTGCAACATGTCTTGCTATTCATCGTCAAGATTAAGGTTTAAAATGTCAAAAAGGAATAAAATAATAGAGGAAAACTAATTTGTGGATACTTAAAAATGCTTCTAAAAATAAATGAGATTCGCTTTTGAGAAAAGCTTGGATAAACTGAAGAAAGGACGGAGTGGATCATCGAGCACAAAAGTACTGATATGCTTTTCTTTTCTTTTCTTTTCTTTTTCTTCTTCTGGAAGCAGAGCACAAAGAAATGAGCAATACACCTATGCTATCAAGGAATATACATTAAAAGGACGGACTTGAATCACATGTTTCATGGGCAAAATAGATACATTAGACAAGCTTCTCAGCTGCTGCCAATACAGTTTGGAAAACCATTTTCGATCGACAACAGTCATCCTAGACCACACTACAAACTAGAACGTATTGTTATTGAGACATTTTCTAACGTTGCATTCCTGTCAAACTGATAATGAGAGTCACCATTTGCTCAAGCTTAAACAGGGAATATAATGGTGCGAGTTACTTTGATGCACAATAGTTTGCCTACCGTTCATTTTGCAGGCGGACCAACACAGCTTATACTTCATCTTACGCTGTACTGGAAGGAGCCTCCGCCCTACATCCCTTGTAAAATCAATAATTGAGGTGAATCTACACGGCGGCGAGCAAATTTCAAGATATCAAAAATATTTGGCTAAATTACTGGTTTCACTAGAAGTTCTTGGCAAAAAATAGATAATTTACCCCTGGGAGCAAACTTCAGCTGCTTTTCTCTAGAGAATCCATTTTGATAACTTTAAAATGAAGCTGTAAGTATACAAACGCGAAGTATTGCATTCGCTTAGTCAACGGCTTTATCAAACGGTCAATTTTCGCGTTTTCATACGTTCAGCTTAATTTTCAGGTTTGCAATGTAGATACAATTGGTAATTTTTTCCCAAATTCAAAGGGAAACGAGTAGATTAGCAAAACATATTCAATACCTGGATGTTTCCTCTCTCCTGTTACAGATTCCCCTTAAAGGGTAGAAAGCTTACAGTCGAATATTTTTAAAACAACTAAAATGACATCCTTCTTGAAGCTTAATACAAAAAAAAGGAAAGCATTTGATTCTGATTGTAAATGCAACCAAAAATTTAGTCTGGGAGACTTTATGAGGAACAAATCTTACGTTACAGAAGGAATGCTTAATTGACAAGCTCCTCGTTTATAAATAAAAACCTTAGATCTGAATAATAGTAGTGAGTGATTTCAACCAGAACTCTCAAGATGTTTCCTGGCATTATTCGCCTGAACGAGAAAGTAATGTATTCCTTAAAAATGGAGCAAAGTGTGGCAAAGAAGTTAGAAACAAAGTATCCCTCCCAAAAGACAGTAGTTCGGAGACCCTCAATGTTATCCAAGCCAATTCTTGGCATAGCAGGGAGCACTAATTCGAAACTGATCTCTGAAATAGCGCCGTTTGAAGAAACGTTTCTTCTTCACTTCTTGTGTCCAGTAAATCCAGGTTTGGATATAATCTCGAACTGACTGTATGAAAGCGTTTCATTCTGACCTTGATTAGAGTCGACCCTGAGTGACTGCTTTTCAGTTTCTGAAGAACACCCAAAATGATAACGAGAAAACAATGAGAAGAAGATCTCCTCGGATACTTGCAGCTCCTGCCAGGCGACACTTGAACATATCGAACCTGAAAAACCATCATATTGGATAAAGAAAAGGTCAACAGGTTGTGGGTGGTCTGAAGAAAGAATAGACTGGTTATCCATTGCGAGAGGTATCACGAAAGTAGTGGCAGTAGATTTTTGTAATTACAAATTTTACAAGACCAGGGTGTCTACTAAAACAAGCTGCCCAAAAATCAGTACTTTTACAGTACTTTTTCAGTACATTCCCGAGAAACTCACTACCTCCTCAACGGAAAAATTTAGTGCTTTTTCAGTACCTCCACTGAAGACGAAATTCAAAAAATTTCAAAAATTTGAAATACTCTCTCAAATTGCGACAAAAATGAAAAATTCCGGACCTTTGAGCGGAATTTCCGCACATTTTCAGTACTTCCGGGCCGCGCTTTCAAAATCAGTACTATTTCCGGACTTTCCGGAAATTCCGAACTTGTAGACACCCTGAAGACACTTGAGATCATAAGGTTATACTTAAAATTTTAAAAAGTTTCATATACAACTGGGAATGCCACAACGTAGGTAGATGCCTACGCCTCTTTTCAAGCACAAAAACAAATATTAAGTTGATACTATACATTATACTGGGGAAAAAACAAGAAAAAACACTTAAAAAGTAGCACGAACTGTAAGTTATAGGATGTGAGAATAATGCTGGGTCCACTATTCTTCAGGAAAATCAAGGCCAAATATTTGTCAGTAAGAGTAAAAAATATGAGCTTAAATGAGTATCAGTGCAGGAACTGGGGAGAGAAGGATGGGGAGGGTGTTCGGTTCAGGCAGATGCATTGGTACAAGTTGTAAGCTGAAGTCACGCCGAGAGATGTACAAGAATCTCCATGATATCTTTAAGTAATATACATGTTTGATGATTTCATTTAAAATATCAAGATTTAAAGGTTGGAAACATTTATTTTAGAGGTATTATCTACCCCTCATCCTTTGGGGTTTTTCGGCTCTTCGTAACGACAACACACTCTAAAATAATCCTGAATTGGCCATCAGTTTTCATTTGCAGGTACGTGGTTTCATAGATGAGCCAGAAATATTTAATAGTTCCTCGTTGTAAAAGGTGATGGATTCGCCTAATTTCCAAAATGGCTGCTAAACAAATTCCAACAACTCATGAAAGGTTGGGAGAGGCGCGTTGAGCAGGCGCGAAGCTCTTTTGAATTTTTACTTTTTGCATTCATTGCTGACATCATAACAAATCGATCAGCAATGTTGAGATGACGTCAATGGCAGCCAATATTTTAGAAGATTTAACAGGGCTTGGTGAGTCGTCAAGCTCAAAAGAAGTGGTCGAACTGACATGCGATATATAGCATCTTTTAGGTCAAAAATCTCGGCAGATTTTGAATTTTCAGCAAAAAAAAAGGACGATAGCCCCTGCGCATGAGCCTAAAGAATCACCCTAAACCCAAAAATCGGCAAAATTCAGAGAAATGAAAGCAGGATAGTGTTTGGGAAAAAACCTCGCATTTGATACAGAAATCGATAACTGAATCGAATGCGAGGTTTTTTTCCAAACACTGTCCTGCTTTCATTTCTCTAAATTTGGCCGATTTTTGGGTTTAGAATGATTCTTGAGGCTCATGCGCAGGGGCTATCGTCCTTTTTTTTGCTGACAATTCAAAATCTGCCGAGATTTTCGACCTAAAAGATGCGATATATCGCATGCCAGTTCGAACACTTCTTTTGAGCTTGACGAATCACCTTAACATAGCGTCTAAAATCTACGTGGATGTCCACAATCACGGTAAGGTCCGTATTTTTCTCTGAATTCAGGTCGTAATTTCGATGTTTTCCTCCGCGAATCCCCGGTTACTTATTCTTCGAGCGCAGTGGGCTGAAATGAAGGCCCGGGCTATGAACAAAGACGCAAAACAGCTCCGTGCGGTCTTCCAACAAGGAAACCCTCTGGCTCTGAAAGCCCACAGCTCGGCGATGCGACCTATTGTTTTCATCTACTGACAGGGCACATCACGGAAGCCGGTGTACGGGAGACGATGCAAAGAGGGATATGAATTATGATCGGGCGCGGAGGGCGGAAAAAAAAAACCAATATTTTCCCCGCGCCTACTTGCTCGGTGCTCTTGGCTCGGCACCCTCGGGATTGACCCTCCCAACCCGCGGGCACCTTAATGTCCATCCCTTAACACCTATCCACCTCCGCGAACCTTGCGCGGATACTCCCACGCAAACCCGTCCGGCTCCTCCTGGCTGCCCTCCTTGACCCGTCTTTCAGCGCGCCCCCACCCTCCTTCGTCGGGCAAAAACAGATACCCGGCGACCCCGCCGTGGACCGAGGACGCAGCGCAAGACCAAGGAGATCCGCATCAGGCATCAACAAGTGACTGTTACAGAACATCCATCCAGTTTTGCACTGCGTTGCCACGCCGCCTCCCGATCAAAATCCTCTCTCGCAACTGACCGAGTCCATAACTAGGTGGAGGATTTTTTCCCTTCTCATCTGGAGTTGACATATTTCACCAAGAAATCCCAACACTGCATTTTCTTGTTGTACTTTTAGTAACTTCCACTTTTGAAAACAATCGAAAGAAACTCTAAATATCCAATTGAACTGGAGCCCTGAGAATGTCCTTTTCTAGGAGTTGAAGTCCCTGCACTGGAAAAAAAGTCGCTCGGATCTAGAGTCCAGACTCTTGGTAACATTGACAAGAAAAAATACTCTCGATTCAGTTCGATTTTTCCTTGAATCGAAGAACCGAGCCTCTAGATTTAGGCAGATTTTCTTTTGATCCGAGCGCCAAGTCCGATTGAATCAAGAGTATTTTTTCTTGTCAATGTTTTTGAGAGTTTGGACTCTAGATCTAAGCGACTTTTTTCCGGTGTGACTTTCCAGGTTGTTTTCAAATTCCTTAACTTTTCAAGGTTTTCCCTGACCCTTGCAAACCTTCACTTAGTTCTTAGATGTCAATGATGGTTGTGCCCTCGCATGCCCTTACAGACGTTACTAACATAATTGCAACTGGTATTTAAATGATTTTATCGATTTTTTTTAAGGCTCAGCCAACACTCAGAAAATCGATTTCTGGCGTTAAGGGACGTGACAGTTTTTACTATAAATTAAGCGAAAACAATGTTTTTTAGGGTAAGGGGTTTTCCTCCCACTTGTAAACTCTTAGGCGGATTATCCTAGATTACTTTCACCGGAAACGAGTGGAGCAGGATTTTTTTTCTTGACAAATGGATTACGAACGCACATTTATCAACTGTCTTTTTCAAAAAAGACACGCTTTTAAAATGAATACATCGATTTATCGAGTATATCGACCTGTCTTCGATCCTTTCGGAATGATCTTAAGTCAAAAGGAACTAATTTTTAGTCCTTCAAAAGTTCGGGAAGACCCCCCTTGGGAGGGAGCACGAACCTTCCTTCTTGTTTTTTTTTTTTTCGTCCACCCAAACTTAGCTATACATTGTGGGAAGGGCATAAAAAGAAACTTTTCGGTGCAAAGTTGAGGTCCAGTTTTAAACCATTATAAAATGGCGGAAAAGAAACACCGGGGCAACCTATCAACATATTTGCTTCATTCTTGGTGGTATCCGGGATTTTCGAAGGCAATATATCCGAAATTGGTACTTATTTTTCAAAATAGCGACCCTTTTTAAGATGATCGCTATCAAACAGCGGGGTACAGGTATTCATTTTTCTGGTTCCCAATGAATTTTCTTCTGACTCGGCGTCGAGGATTTTTTGGCCCGCTGAGCACGCTTTCGGTGTTGATCTTTCAAAATACTCAGTCTTTTTAAAGGTAATATCTTCGGAGTTACAGAAAATCGGTATTGAAATCGGGTTTTTATAAAAAGTTGTCATTTCGGAAACGATTGAATATTCTGTGAAAATGAGTCAAATTAATGTTCAGTGACCCCCAACGAAACTCAAGAACAGTAAGTTTGATAAAAATGTATTAGAAAATCGGAAAAACAGGGTTCCCGCCAATCAAAGGCTGCCATCATGAATACGACTGGGTATTACGAAAAAATTTAAATGAAATGCGTGTTCAGCATTCTGAAAAAACTCACGAACACTAAGTTTGAAGCAAATCCGTTCACTGCGGTTGCCGAGATACAATCTTTCTCCATTTTCAACTTTAACCGGCCGCCATGATGTAACGGTTCAAGATGCTGACATTAGGTTTAAGTTATTGCTGACCGGATTAACATATCGTCACCTTCCAGGCAAAGTATCACAAGCGCCATGCGACGTTTAAAAATTTCCGCCGCCATTTTATTTCTTTATACTGAGAAATCGTTGGTTGAATCTGTTTGGGAATTTCACTAAATTTTATCGGCAGCACAAAGAAAATTCAGTGAAATTTTCGGACAGCTTCGTTGAACAATTTCTCTGTAAAAAAAATAAAATGGCGGCGGAATTTTTTAAACGTCGCATGGCGCTTGTGATACTTTGCCTGGAAGGTGACGATATCGTCACCTTCCGGCCAAAGTATCACAAGCGCCACTTTATCAACTTTTCAGGAGACACAAAAAACTGATTTGCGATCGGATAAGACGGAGTTTCGGCTTGAAACTTGGGATACTGATCCAGCACAACTTCTTGCCTTGAATTTTAATACAATTTCTTTTAAGAAACATTTTTTTCTTCGAAAATTGGCGCTGGTGATACCGCGATCTTGGGTCATTCTGAGAACCCCTGGCGCTTGTGATACGGGAGCTCAACAAATTTAATGGATTCTTTTCCATATTTATTCATTTTTAATCTTAAAAAAATTATTATTTTCGTATGTAAATGCATCATATTAATTCAAAAGCATCAATGACTCAATGTCGATTAGAAACAAGGCTTGTGCTACTCCGGCCATAAAAGGACGGAAGGCTTCAGGCCATTTCAAGTGTTTTTGATACTGAAATTGTAAAAAAAATCCCAAAGATGAGCGATTACCCAACTCAGCGCTTGTGATACGAAAGTTCATCGACTTCAACGGAGTATTTTCCACATTTACTTATTTATTTTTATTCTAATTTTCTTTTTCTTTTTTTTTAAGTAACTTGATGCATTTATTATTAATGGTTGAGTCTGTGGCATGTGTCTGGTGCAAACTTCTGCAAGGGTAAAAAGAAGAGTTGGTTCTTACAGCAAATGGCTCAAAAATCACGATGAATGCGTCGGGTAAGCCAGAAATACACTTCGAACTTCACAATCTGCGTCAGAGATACGCGTTTTTTAAGCGTCCCGATTCAAAACGATGCTGCAGCACAGGTTAACGTTTCGTATGAGAAGTCGTTGTATCCAACCCTTGCGCACGAGGATGCTACACAATATTCAACAAGGCTAACGCTTCCGTACGTAAATCGCGAGAAAGCATCTTGGTCTTCATCAACGCAATGAAAATGTAAAAATTTACACAAGACGCGCCAGTTGATAAGATTCCGTCTCGTCACGTGTGTTTTGGCGGCCATGTTGAGTATTGCGTAGCATCCTCGTGCGCTGGCATAGGATTGGACGACTCCTCTTACAAATGTTCACCTGTACTGCAGCATCGTTTTTGAAGCTAGAATCTTAAAAAAAGCATAGTTCTGACGCAGATTGTGAAGTTAGGAGTGTATTTCACACTTTCCCGATGCGCTTATCGTGATTTTTGAGCCATTTTCAACAAAAAAAAAACGACTGTTCTTCATGCTCTAGCTGCAGTTTGCAAGGGACCCATTCTATTGAAGACGGATAAGAGTAGGAGGAAAATAGCGATGGACCTCAGTGTCAACCGATTCTCTCCCTCTGTCATTTCGCGAGAACCCCCTCTTTTGCGTGCGAGTATGATAGTTCGATTATTAAAATACGTTTGAGATAAATAAAATCAAATAATATGAATAGTGGCAGAGGCCGGCTATTCTGAATGGAATATCAATGAGAACGGCACAAAAGCATAGCTATACAGGCTTTGTTAAGCGTCGGAAACAAAAGACAGGGTTGCCGAACTCGTCCGGTTTCATATATTTCATCCCGCCCTGGAAAAATATTGAAATTTCGTTTTATACTGGGAATTCCGTTTAGTTTCATTTTATTTTTCACTGAGGAGCCTCGGTCCCCTAGGGTGAACTAAGCAGTTTTCCAAAATCAAAACTCAGTGTTGCAGAATAGTGGCGTATTGACATCACTTAGAAACCTAGCGAAGGGTAAAAGAAAATTGAAGTTTGTTCTTCAGTTTTGTAAAAAATTACTTTTAATTCTAACTTGTTCTACCGTTTCGATCGTACTTTTAAAATACGATAGAATCCAGCGAGATCGCTCCTTCTGGTTGTTTGAATTAACGTTCAGTAGTACTTTAACGTTTGCAATTTCAGGGTCGCAGTTAATAATCCAATTTCAAAATTCCCCGACTTTCCGACTTTCTGGAAAAATTCCCTGATCACAAGCGCTAAAATTCCCGTGATTTCTTACTGATATAAAAGCTGAAGGTTAATGTAAAAACAACGATGCAAACTTCGAAGTACCGCAATTGTATGTATGAAGTTGAAAGTTATAACTGACACGAATGCGACGATTCACGTGCTGTCTGGAGATATTGTAAATTATTCCATACTTGAATGAATACTACTACAATTACTACTACAATATCCTTGAATAGGAAAAACTAGGAGAAAAGGCAGAATAAACTAAACAAGAGCAGACAGGCATTAATGATAATACGTAGATCCCTCCAAATTGAACTGAAGCACAAACCGCGGATTCAGTATGACGCCACTCGACAAACTCGTTGCGACAAAAAATTTATGAAACTTGGCAACGTTGACGTGCGGTAGCGGCGCGCAATGGATGTTTTAGCTCTTGAGCGGAAGCCCCGAGAATCATCATTTAGAAACCTAGCGAAGGGTAAAAAAAATTGAAGAAAATTGAGGTTTGCTCTTCAGTTTAGTAAGAAATTACTTTTAATTCATACTTGTTCTACCAATTCGATCGTACTTTTAAAATACGATAGAAATCAGCGAGAGCGCTCCTTCTGGTTGTTTAAATTAACATTCAGCACTGGAAAAAAAAAACATATTGGATCGAGAGTCCAGACTCTTGAAAACATTGACAAGAAAAAGGACTCTTGATTCAAGCAGATTTAAGCTTAAATCAAAAGGAAATATGCTCAAATTAAGAGGCTTGGTTCTAGATTTAAGCTTAAATCTGATTGAATCAAGAGTATTTTTTCTTGTCGGTGTTTTTCAGAGTCTGGACTCTAGATCCAAAGTGTTTTTTTTTTCCACTGACTAGTACTTTAACGTATGTAATTTTAGGGGTAGCAGTTAATAATCCAATTTCGAAATTTCCTGACTTTCCCTGACTTTTTGGAAAACTTCCCTGACCACTAGCGCTAAAATTCTCTGACTTCCCCCTCACTTCTTACTGATAAAAAAGCCAGGGGTAATGCGTGTGTGTTTATTTTCTCAAAGCAGTATTCCCTACCTTTTCAAGTTGTTTTTAAATTCCTTAACTTTTCAAGGGTTTCCCTGACCCTTGCAACCCTTAATTCAGTTTCTAGATACAAATAATTTGTGTGCCCCCACATGCCACTAGAGACTCTACAGGCATAATCCCGACTGGTATTTAAACGATTTTATCAATTTTTTTTAGAAACAGCTCGGCAAACGCGCAGAGAGTCAATTTCCGGCATTGAGGGACAGTTTCACGATGAAACAAGCGAAAACATTGGTTTTTAGGACGTACGGGGTTTTCCTCTCACTTGAAACTCACGAAATCTCTGCAGTCGAGAAGAGTCGAAAAAAATTACATAACTTTGAAAAATGATCGTATATTGCCCTTGTCCCTCCCTTCTCTCAAGCATATTATGCATGGCGCTATTGTTTTTGTCTTATATTTTAAGTTTCTGATTTGTAAGTGCTTTGCTTAAAAGCTCCGTTTTCAGCTAGAGTTTTAAAATCGATATCCTTTATTTTTATTTTTCTTCTTAGCTGTGCCCAAACGACATTCCATTTGATTCCAAGAATCATGGTCAACACGGAGACGATCACATCGCGAGCTACGAGGATTTTTGTGAATACGTTTTGCAGCGACGCCACGGCGCACGGTGGATCGAGTCAATGGGAGACGTCGGACATCATTTGGAAACTTTAAAAGCTTTTAACTCCGTTTATACAAAACTTTGAGATTTTCAAAGTGGTTCTATTGGTTTCCTAGTGAAATGTTCTTCTCGAAGTACCCCTTGTAATTTGAAATATGGCAAAAAAAAACATCAAAATTTGCAGTTTTAGTCGAAAATTTCATGTCCAACCTCTCTAATTGAATCGATCCTCTGTGAGGCGTGCGTCCATACGTACTCTCGCAAAGTAAGTTGAACTACATGATGCAATTAATAAGGAACAACCATTTCTGGCACATCACTAGTATAACATACATCGACGGTGAAACTCCTAATACATGTATCTCTTCTGCAGTATTTAAAAATCTCCGATCCCATTTGATTTCGGCTTGTTTATGCTAAAAGGAGCTATGTCGTACACAAACCTATGTACATTGTACATAGTCCTTTTTAGCAGAATAGATAATTTACAGGTGTCTTACATTTTGTGAATTTCATGTTTAAAATGATACGGCAAGGAAAACTGAGTACGAGGATATCCTGGGTTTCTAAATTGGACAGTTATTCGAGAATATATGACAAAATAACCTAATCTGCTAAGATACATGTGTTTAAATGGAAAATGCCGGCAGATGACGTCACAAGGCGGCACATTTTTCCACTTTTAAATCTATTTTCCTCCAATTTCGCATGTCAGAAAAAAATCATGAGAAATACTGCGAACTTAGCTCATTAGGCACTCTCAGATGAAGCAAACAAATTTTTGTGAGCAAATTCTCCATTACGTCTATTCGATTGAAGGAGAAGAAATGAGCATCATTCCTTGTAATCTTCAAAAAATTTTTTCCCACATAGTGAAAGAATCACGGATTTTTTACAAAATTTACATTGAGGAGTTTTCCAGTTAAAAAATAAAATAAAACAGGGAGTCTGCGACGTCGCAATCTGAGATACGTGGTTTGGGAGTTTCACCGTGGATATGTGAAATTAGCATTCTTATACAGATAGGTGCTTCAATGGATTACTCAAAAATAGTAGTTCCTTATTGGAAAATATGGTCCAATCAAAGCTCAGATGCCTGTGAAAGATTGATTTGAAGCCCACGCGATAAAGGGCTGAATATTTCAAAATTTTCTGATTATTTCACGAGAATCATATTGGGCGAGACTTCTCAAAGAAGCGTTTTCAGAGTTGCTATCTGCGCCTCCTTGTCTTTCCCGCGCATCATAGTAGACGCAGAGTTGCGCAAAAAGTCACGTTTTCAGCATTTTCCCGGCTTTTAATGGACACAAGCTGGAAGTAGGGCACACAGTGGCGTTAGGAGGTGGTTTTTCAAAAAATGGCTTGAGAACAATTAATTCAATTTTTAAAATCACTGCGATGCATAAAACTTGAAGGTACTAAGAGCGATAAAATCTTCTTCGTAGGATTATTCAATCCTCATTCGTTTGGAGTGGTCAAGTGGCAGTGACTTTTTGAAAGAACATCCACAATGGAGAATTCGCACGCAAACTTTTTATTGCTTCATCTGAAAGTGCCGAAAGAGCTGATTTTGCAGTATTTTTTATAATTTTTTCGGCTATGGGAAAAAGTATAAAATAGATTTAAAAGTGAGAAAATGCGCCGCCTAGTGACGTCATCTGGCGGCATTTCCCATTTAAACGCATGTATTTTAGCAAATTAGATCATTTTGTCATGTCTCCTCCAAAAATTGTTCAATTTATGAACCAAGGGTATCCTCGTGTTCAACTCACTAGATAGCGTCCATTGAAACACGGAATTCATCGAAACACCAGCAAATTCTCCATTATAATGATACCAAAGTTTCTGATCTTTCCATCGTTTTGTAAGTGTTTTCTCGTTTTCCTGCCTGAAATATCAATGGCTTAAGTGCGAAACCACTTTTCTCCGTTAACGACGTTGCAGACTTTCAGTTATACTTTATTTTTTCTTTGTAGAACTATAGTCGACATAATTTCTTGAAAACTTCCTTGATTTTTCATCTCTACTAGCAGAATACCTCCTCTGAATGAATTTTAAGCCATAGAGTTGGCTTGTTTTTCCTCGAAAAAATGAAAGAATACCGGAAATTTTGAAAAACTGGAATGGAGATACGTCGTTTCACACTTTGACCAGCGATATGTGTGTACGATCATGCTTTCAATGGCCCAAGTGACAATCCTGACGATAGTTGGATTGCATTTTGCAAAAAGGAACCACTAGCATTGCAATGTTGCTAAGATTGTGCAACTTCTTTTGTCTCGGAGGAAAACCCCGATTATCCCTTAATAGTTTCTATTTTACTCGCTAAAAACTGAAAATTTAGGACAAAAATTACCATCTAAATTTCATAGTTTTTCACAATTTCCGCAATTTTATTGTAAAGGATGAAGGTGCACAATCTTAGCATCATTGCAATGCTAGAGGTTCCTTTGCAAAATGCAATCCAGTTGTATTTCCTATAGAAAAGTCGGTGGTAATTTCGCGGGAGAACGGGTGAGCGTCGAGGCCTGGTAAGCGATCGACTTTTATTCTCAACTTTGCGAGGCGAACGAGAGGGCCACCTGGCGAAGAGCGAGCGTCCGGGGAACGATTCGCTCTGCAACGGAGAAAATATTTCCAAGCGAGCTTTGAAAAATGCATCCCGACAGTGCATCTAACGGTCTTGGCTTCGAGGGGTATCGCGGAGAGATTTTAAAAGTTCGAACGTTCGTTAAATTCAAAGGATCCAGACCGGGAGAGGCGAGGGCAGGGGCAGGGGCAGCGGGAGATGCAGCTTCAAGTGGGGTGATCGAACGCAGCGCTGAAAGAATCCAAGTCGCCAATCCCGACTCATGAATGAGCGCGGGGAGCGGGCGCGAGGGGAGAAGGAAGGGGGGTTTGCAAACTGCATTGAGTCACAGACTGCAAGCACTCATTTTTCTCGTCTCAAAACTCGAGTTCCGATGCAGACAAGGGTGCAACGGGCTCGAAGGCACGAAGGGGTTGCCGAAGGAGATTGAAAAATTACATTATCTCGTCGCAGAAAAAGTTATGTGAACGTATTAGAAGACTGCGTGGGTGTAAGCCCCGGGTAGAGCCACTTAAGGAACCAGTTCAGTTTGCCATGCCTTCTCTGTTCAGCGCATACGCTAAGGCTCCCTCTACCACCTCTGCCGCAGACCAACCCCCCCTCCCCCCTCTCCCATCGGCCCCTATCAATAGGGGACCAGTTCCTTTCTCGCCGGATGCACACAATGAAAGCTGTCTATCAAACTTCGGAATTTTTTGTTTTTGCTTTTTTGTTTTGTTCTTTTTTTTCAAATTGTCACCTCTTCCTCCTTTATTACGTGCACTTGGTCTTTGTGTAGGGTTCAGGACTCCGACCCCCTCCCCCCTTTTCACGCATTGTTATGGCGCAAAAATATTCGCATAGCGACAGTGGAGGTTGCACTCGCTGCGAATGCATGTTCTGTTCCTGGGAGTCGATCCGTTCGGCGGGAGGCCTTCGACTGCGGCCTCGCAAAAGTGAGGCTTCTCGCCGATTCCGGATGCAACTTATGCTTTTTTTACTCCGATTCTCTCGGTCCCCTTCCGCTTCTAACCCGAGCTTTATTTATTTCCTTTGCTGCAGTTTGCACCTGCTTTTATCTCTGAGAGGTTTGGTCCCTTCCTGTCGAATAATGCACAGCAATCTCTCTTCTCGCCCAAGATCGGCTAGCCAAGAACATTATATCTTTCCACTAGCTTCCAGATTAGGAAAACATAGATACTTTTTGAACGCCTTCACTGAAAAAAAAACACATTGGATCTAGAGTCCAGACTCTTAAAAACATCTACAAGAAAAAATACTCTTGATTCAATCAGATTTAAGCTTAAATCAAGAACCCAGCCTCTTAATTTGAGCGGATTTCCTTTTGATTTAAGCTTAAATCTGATTGAATCAAGAGCATTTTTTCTTGTCAATGTTTTCAAGAGTCTGGACTCTAGATACATAATGTGTAGTTTTTCCAGTGTTGAACTGAATTTACAATTTTGGCGCAAAAATAGTTACCTATTGGAAAATGCTTGAAACGTGTGAAAAACAACATACCACAAGGAGGAAGAAAAGTCAGTACAAATTACCGAAAGTCCTAGTAGTTCTTGATCGCCGGGAAAGTCCCATCTTTTCTACCACCTAACTGAAAAATGGTTCCACGCTCGGAGATTGGTTTGCTTTTTCAGTTGTAACACGGCTTTGTACTGATATCGAATAACCTGATGGCGACTCGAATATTGATCTTCATATTACATCAAAGNGGGGGGGGGGGGGGGGCTGCTTACACTAAGTCGTGCATGGGCTTCAAGAAAAAATTGCAGCTTACAATTATATCAAACTTTCTAATTATCAAAATTTAAATTTTCCATTTAACGTGTGCGGCCAATTTGAATTGAAATGGTGAAAGTGCCTGCACGACAGGAACCTATCCAACTACTGTAGCTTACTTTCTTGCCTCTTCGTTGAAGTCTCCGAGTCAGTTTTCGAAACTCACAGGCGCCAGCGCGCCAAATGTGCCTAAGAAATCGGTCATGGCGCCTAACAAATGAAGGCTCTGCGCCAACGTGGCCCCTAAAAACAAAGCCCAATTTTTCTGTATGGTGATTTTTAGAAATTTCCCCCAAGTTACAGCTACTAGTTCTGTGACTAAAACATCTTGCGTCCAACTTTTCACTAAATGCGGTGTGATAAAGGCAAAAAGTGAATTTGGCCCCCAAAAAATCTTCAATGCCCCTAAAAATCGAGCTTGCTGCGCCACATGGCTCCTGAAATTTAAAGGTGAGTTTCGAACACTGCTCCGAGTCAACTCAGATAACTTCATCAGTCACGGCATTCAATTAACGTTTAATGACCCTCAAAGTCAATTATATCTAGGTATTTGCGCTAGATCAAATCTTTTTTTATGAAACCTTTTCCTACTTTGACCTCCCTTGAAAATTGTTCTCTTCTATCGGACGTCTTTTTAGACCTCATAAATTCCTTTAAAGTATTACATAAAGACACGAGTGTTGTCAACTCGAACATGTCGATGAAGCACCCGGCGCTAGGTTCGAAAAAACGAGGACTTGTCCTGTAGATGAGAGAGTGGTCATCTCGGGGTGGTGCCACTTTCATATCATCGGCCCTCTGACGTAAGGGCGTATCTCGATTTCGACATGAGCCCTGGAAAACATGGAGTTATATAGACAACAGGGTTCACGTGAAAATCGAGATACGCCCTTACGTCAGAGGGGCAACGATATGGAGTATTGGAGGGTTAAAAATGGAGATATCATGCTTCAGGTCAAAATAATACGTTCTGCTTAGCGAAAGTAACATACAGTGGAAATCGATTTAATAACATTCAGGAAACCGATTGATTAAAACCAATTTTTTTTTCATTCAATACGATTTTGGCTGAGAAAATAATTTTCAAAGCTGCCAAAAATCCAACTCGCCATTTGAAACGCAAAAATATCGCGCTGGCAGATTTTGCGATGTCACAGGAATAATTGACTGCTGTGTGCCCATTCAACCATGCTTGAGAATAATTTAATATCCGGTCACGGTTTGTAACGACAGGTTGTGTATTTCGATCGTGCTCGGAATATCACTTCTTGGAGGTGAATCTGTTTGCAGTTTTTTCTGAGTAAAATTGTTCGTTCGTTATGTGAATCTTACCAGGGCGTCTACTAAAATTTCATTTTCCATTTTCCTGATATTTTGAATGATTTTTCCCGATTTTTTGCGAGAGTAGATTGACACTCGTCTGCAGTTAAAAACCATTATAAATTGAATGAAATGTTTCATTTTTGCAAAACTGCATGTGCTATACTACACGTAGTTGAAAAATGCTTGACGCACAAGTGAATTCCTGATCCATGATATGTTTTTCTGGTTATTCCTAATGACATCCAATTTCCTGATATATTCCGCTTTTTACTGACGGCAGACACCCTGCTCAACTTAGATTATCACTTGAGAAGAAGAAGAAGAAGAAGAAGAAGAAGAGGAAGAATAAGAATAAGAAGAAAGAAAGAAAGAAAGAAAGAAAGAAAGAGAAGGAGAATGAAAAAAAGGGGCTAATGCGCTGACTATTAGTTAGCTATGGACGAATAGTCTCCACTTCTAAAAGTTGTAATTTCGGAAAAGGCTCTCAGAAGTTTTTAAGAATGGCACCGGCTGAAGTTGCTGATTGTGAGCTGACGAGCCAAGTTGTTCAACATTAGCCATCGATAAGCCACGAGCGCGGCCGCAGCTGTATTAGATGATATTGGGTTGGTATACGCTTTTAAGAAGTAACATTTTCGCTCTTGATTGAAAATCGAAAGAGAAATCAGTAAAGCAGCAGAAATTGTTTGGATTCTAGATGTCCGTTTACTTCCGGTGTTGATTCGCATCTTAATACATAATTCCGATCCAATTCTTTGCCGCAAAGGCGCGGAGTTGCCACAGAGGACTCGAGTTGGGTTAGGTTGGGTCACGCAACTAAATCAACTTCGAAGCAATGCGTAAGGTATCACACGGAAATGAAGGCGCGTCACTGCGAAATCGCGCAGATTCCTTCAGCAGCTACGATTAACGGAGGGTTTCAAGTTTCTTTCTTTATGTCTTTGTTACACTGTGTGTGTCGGTTCAGTTACACGATCAAATTAAGCCATCAAACTAGAGCTCTGATGGGTGGAAAAAGACCTGAGGTGAGGATGCGACCAATGAGAGGCCCAATTTGATGGCTCAATTTGATCGTGTAACTGGACCTTGTATGTGTGCGAGCAAAAAATCGATGACTGAAGTCGACGATTGCGCAACTTAGATTTCGACGTTGCAAATCTCCATTCATGCTTAAAAGGAAAAATGATTTTTTTTTTCAAAAGAAAACCAATAAATTATAATAATTCGAGGAGTAGAGATGCGCCGAGCAGCTATTTGAATATCTCGGAGAAGTACAGCTGTAAGGTACCGAGTTACAAACCCTTCGAGCTGATAATTGAAATTGATCAAAGTGTCTTCTAAAATTTCACTTCACATTTACCTAATATTTTACACGACTAAATTGACACTCGTTTAATTTAATAGAAAGAAATATTTAATAAATTGCATCAAATGTTCGAGAAATGCTCGAAACACTCGGAATTTCGTGATCAATGAACGATTTGCCTGATTTTCCCCCGAATTTCCCTTAAGAAATCAAATTTCCTGATATTTTACCATTTTTTCGGTTTTTACTGACTGAAAACACCCTGCTCACGGCGCGGCGGCCGCGGTACATTGGATTCACTGTGGTTGAGACCATGTCATAATTCATCGCCTTATATGACGTCGCAAGCTTCAGCCAACGGAGGGCATTCTTTTCACTGCCACGACTTTCAGTTTCTTTTAAAACAGTCTTAGAGAGCTATTTAAGCACAAAAACGCGTTCACTTCATTAACACCTGGTCTCAAGCAGAGTTTTGCCTTCCCCAGGCGCCATGCGCCAAATGCGACGGAAAATTGGGGGACCTGGGCCGTCGAGACGCTTAAAAAAGTGCTTTCAATTTTGGTGCAATTTAAATAAATGGTTCGGATAAAATAGCAGGGGAGGACGGATTGGCATTAAAATAGTTATGAAGCTATCATAATTTGGGGGCCATTCTAAAGGAGGAGTCTGGGAGATTTCCGACATAAGGAGAGAGGGGTCTGAGGACTTTCCACCAGAATTTTTAAAAAAGTATCCCTCCGAAACACAATTTTAAGCGTTTTTGGAGTCGATTTCTGAGATAGACGAGGAAAAAAAACACTAAAAAATGGCCCGAACCATATATGACAAGGTGGTGAAATGGTGCTGGGTTCACAACATTTCACCATCTTGTATCCAAAACAGTTTAGCTTTGAAACAACCCGTTTTTAACAAGCAATTACTAGGAGTAAAGTGGTCAGTGAACTTATATTACTTTGATGCCACGCCGTACAGTGAATCTAGTAAATTAGAGAGGTCGGACATGAAATTTTTCACTTAGACTGCAAATTTTAATGTTTATTTCGACACATTTTGGAATTTGAGAGGTGCTAAGAGAGGAAAATTTCACGAGAGGCAAAATATTGGGAAAACGATACAGGAGGGTCTGGATTGTTTCCTTCAGTCGTAAGGGATCCGGTATCCCTCCCCAAGAAGAATTCCGCAAATCAGGTACACCTATTATACGACTAAATTTTTACTTTTGGAGTTTCAAGGAGAAGAAATCTCATTATCATCTTCGAATTAGTCCCTAAAAAAAGGAAGATGTTTTATTTTTCTCGTCAAGCGGTGAAAAAGAGTTACAAGACGTAGCGCAATTTCTTCCAGGACCCAATTCCAATACCTTCAATAATTTTCAAAGAAAAAGTATAAAAAAAAAACAATAATAAAATAAAACTAAAAGAAAAATTGTGGAAAGTTTCGAGGATGACCGCCCCCTTGCACGCGCAGATACGCTTTAAATTTCATAGCTTTGAGAATCCTCAGAGGTTTGGCACCCCATGTATATACGGCTGAAATGTTTTCATTTTAAGGCTGTATGAACCTTACCCCCTCTTTTCAGACTTTGAGGGTCCATTTTTTATTATTATTACAGTTTTGATTCTCGAGGCACCGTCGTTTTTTCCAGGCCCCATTTAAATGTTAGAATTCCATTATTTTGAGTCTCGAAGGTTCCTCCATTGCTATTGCGGCGTTTAGGATTCCGTTTATACCGCTGAATGTTTGATTTAGAGTCCTTAGGTACCCGAATTTTAATTTAGCGAGCCCCGCTTTCTTCGTGCCATTACTGGATTAATACTCCACTCGTGTTGCTTCTCACTCGTTCCAACCAGTTCGCCTTCAATATTTCATTAGGCAACGTTAGCAGCTTGGGAGCAATAATAGTTGCTCGCAACATTTCTATCTCGACTTGGTCTGTTAATAGCTGAGGCGATTTAATACTTCACTCCCATTGTTCGTCACTCGTTAAGACCATTTCGCCTTCAATGTCACGTTAGGCAATGTGAGTAACTTTGGAGCAGTAATAGTTGCTTGCAGCAGTTTAGTCATATTGGTTCATATGTATCAAGCATAGAATTGCGGGCTAATGCCGCCATCTTCTTGCAATGTTCAGCACTCATTCTGATGGAGTTGCCATCGATAATTCGTCTAGATAATATACAAGGCAGGGAGTTCAAGGTGCTTGGAACATGTGAGCCGAGTTCATACCTCCTTTTGATATTACTCTCCGCACTGGGAAAAAAAAACACATTGGATCTACAGTCCAGACTCTTGAAAACATTAACAAGAAAAAATACTCTTGATTCAATCGGAGTTTTGCTTGAATCAAAACGAAATCCGCTTAAATTAAGAGGCTTGGTTCTTGATTTAAGCTAGATTCTGATTGAAACGAGAGTACTTTTTCTTGATGATGTTTTTAAGAGTCTAGATTCTAGATCCGATGTGTTTTTTTTTCTTCCAGTGCGTTATCAGCTACTCGTTTACTGGCTCTATTACAATTTTCCTAGTTTATCTCCTAGCCAAGCAGCGCGGCTTGCAATGAATGGACCTGTTGCAAACTTTTGCTTGAGCAAAAATAAGAGTTGTTTCTCATAGTTAACGTTTCAAAAATCACGATGAGCGCATCGGCAAACTCTGAAATGCACTCCTAACTTCACAATCTGCGTAAAAATTTGCGTTTTTTTTAAAGCTTCCCGCTTCAGAAAGGATACTACGGCATAGGCAAACTTTTCGTTAGAGGAGTCGTTCCATTCAATCCCTGCTCAATATGGCCGATACTTTCGCGCGCAAGTTGAGGAGAGCATGAGGGCAATCAAAGCGGATATATCAACGCGAGAAAAATGTGAATGTAAACACGCCGATTGTCATCAGGTGGTTAGAATCATCATCCCGTTACGTGTGTTTTGGCGGATTGGCGTCGGCCATGTTGAATATTGCGTGGTATCCTTGTGAGCAGGGGTTGGACATGGATGGAACGACTCCTCTAACGAAATATTCACCTGTGCTGTGGTATCTTTTTTGAAGCGGGGAGCTCGAAAAAATGCAAATTGTATGTATGTATAAAGCCGCTTTTACAGCGCTCTTCGGCGCTCTGCGACCCCTAGCCACCAAAGTCCCCTATCCTCCCAAAGCCCTTCAGGGAGTTGACAAACCCTCATTTCTTCTAAAACCCCCTGTTGCCACCCTTTCACTGGGCGTCCCCTTCGTCTCCTCCCAGGAGGAACCCAATCAAGCAACTTCTTTGGCAGCCTTTCGTCCGTCATTCTATTGACATGGCCATACCAAACAAGCTAAAAAAAAATGCAGATTTCTTACGCAAAATGTGAGGTAAGGAGTGCATTCTAGACTTTGCCGATGCGCTCATCGTAATTTTTGAGACATTTTCTGTGAGGAACAACTCTTATTCTTGCTCCAGCAAAAGTTTGCAACAGGCCCATTGGGATTACATTAGGAACAATGGGATCCCAGTTACCTCTTTTAATGATTGGCAGGCCCCGATGATACCTATACGAATAGGGGAGTTTTGATTTACGGGGCCCCTCCGCCCCCCGTCACTTCCGAGACCCCAAAAATACCGCAGGCACTTCTACGAATTTTATTTTATTGTCGTCAGGGACCCCTTCATTACTTCCGAGGGCCCCCAGGAATTCCTTGGGTGGGTATTCTTGTAAATTCTGAAGTTGAAACTTCAAGCCCTTTTAGGTCTATTACGTACACATTTTTAAATTTCGGAGCCTTAAAGATAATGAAAGGTAATACAAATCCGGAGAAATGGGCAATAATCTAGGGCCAACCTCTTCGGTCCATCGCGGCATAAAAAAACTAGCATTGCTAAAAAAAAACAGCATTGCTAAAACTAAATCGCCAGATAACTAAAGAATTTATCGATTTTTATCTTTATAATACAATAAATGTTAGAGTAGATCTATTTATCCCTTTAGTTTTCTTTATTTTGCTAATTAATGTTTTGGGTCTGATTCCTTATGCTTTTTCTTGTTCTGCTCACTTTGTATTTTCTATTAATTTTGGGTTTCCAGTCTAAATATCTTTTATTTTTTGTTAGAAAGTCATCTTGGCCTCCAAGCCTTCCAAGCCAGTCTGCCCCTCCGTTAAAAAAATCTACGAAAATAACTGTGAAATAAATGGACTTTCTGCTTTTCAAACACATGCGATACTGTAAAAATGGCTAAAGAAGCTCATTCCTGCTGACGGACAAGGATTCGACCCCGTGCTTGACCCAAACGGAGGATTAGAGGTGGCTAATCCCCTAATAAGCGGTGCCCTAGCTTTGGATCCTGTTTGAGGTATCTCACTCGAACCCGAAGCCGGGAATTGTATTTTCGTCGTTGACACGAGTTGACACCTCACTCTCGATGCCCCCGTGGACCCCGTGGCCCTGCAAGTGCGCGACCCGACCTCGACCCCGCGACCCTGCGTGCCTCGTGTTTCTTCACAGGTCCTGTCCGAGTGTCCGTTCCGGCAATGGCAACTACTAAACTATACTCCTATCTTGACTCTTGTCGGCAGCCTGATACATAAAGGGTGCGCCCTTGTCACCCGACACGCAGTTCCTCAACTCTAGAGTCCCTGTATACTGAGAGTCAAGACAATGTGAATCCATTTCTGATTGGTTCCCGTATTTTGGGCCTTCACAGTGTCACAAACGGGAATAAAGATTACATTTTCACCGATTGCAAAGATTATAATCTGGAATGGACCAGGGAATTACGGGTTCGGCAAGGAACAAACGGAATGAGAGAGGGGACGGAAAAATGAATTTGAGAATGGGCCGATCAAAGATTAAAAAAACGTTCAATTTCTGTAATCTTTATTCCCGTTTGTGACTCCATGAGGGAATGTTGTCTTGGCTTCCAGTATAAAGGGACTCTACCTCGTATTTCTTCACATGTCCTGTCCGAGTGTCCGTTCCGGCAATGGCAACTACTAAACTACGCTCCTATCTTGACTCTTGTCGTCAGCCTGATACATAAAGGGTGCGCCCTTGTCAACCTACGCGCAGTACATCAACTCCTCGATCGCTCTCATGCCAACTTCAGCTAGAGCAGAAAGAATAATTGTGTATCGAGGGAAATTGCTCAAAAATCACGATAAGCGCATTGGGAAAGTCTGAAATACACTTAGTCTTCACAACAAATCCAGAACTTCACAATCTGCCTATGAAATATCGACGGTGTAAGTCGACAATTACATATCTCGTTTGCGGTGTCTGAAAATCTGCACCTCTATGTTATTTTTTTATGGAGAACAAATTGACATCATTCCTTGAAGTTTTTGAAGAATTTTTTCGTACAGAGAAAAAAAATCACGGCAATAGTTTTCCGTTCAAAAAATAAAGTATGACAAGAAGTCTGCGACGTAGCAAAACGAGTCATGTGATTGCCGACTTACACCGTCGATTTGCGTTTTTTTAAGCGTCCCGATTCAAAAACGATCCTAAGGCACAGGTGAACATTTCGTGAGGGAAGTCGTTCCATCCAACCCTAGCGCACTATAGGATACTACACAATATTCAAAATGGCTGACGCTTCCGAGCGCGAATTGTTAGGAGGCACCGTGGTCTTTATCAACGCAAGGAAAATGTAAATATAAACAACCACCGGTTGATAAAATACTGTCTCGTCACGTATGTTTTGGCGGGTTGGCGTCAACGATGTTGAATATTGCGTGGCATCCTAGAGCGCAAGGGTTGATTGAGACGACTTCTCTTACGAAAATATGTTTAACTGTGCCGTAGTATCGTTTTTGAATCGGGACGCTTTAAAAAACGCATGTTTTTTGCGCAGATTTTAAAGTTAGGAGCGTATTACAGACTTCCCTATGCCAGGGTGTCTACTAAAACAGGCTGGCCGAAAATCAGTACTTTTACCGTAATTTTTCGGTACGTTACTAAGAAATTCAGTACCTCCTTAACAGAAAAATTCAGTACTTTTTCAGTACCTCCAATTGACGAAATTCGAAAAAATTGAATTTCCCGCTCAAATGGCGACAAAAATGACAAAAAATTAAAAAAAAATCCGGACCTTCTAGCGGAATTCCCGCACTTTTTCAGTACTTCCGGACCGCCGTTAAAAAACCGTACTATTTCCGGACTTGTAGACACCCTGGATGCGCTCATCGTGATTTTGGAGCCATTTCCTATCTGAAACAACTCCACTTTTACCTCTGGCTGAAGTTTGCAAGAGGCCCATTTCTGGACTCCAGCTCCGATTATCATCCCCACGAAGGCCCGTGGACCGTGACTAGAAATCGTGCCCAAAACTCTGAGGGGCCTTCCATAAAATACGTGACGTTAAAAGTAAGATTACTTGGCCCCCTCCTTCCCTCATAACCCACCCGTAACACATATCTGCACCCCGCTCCCAAAACAATTTCCTAGCTCTCAGTTCTATCCCTTTTCAAATTATTGGCGTTTGGTGTTAAATTATGGATGACAAATTACCACCTTGCGTTGATTTTTAATCTTAGATTTCAAAAATCCACAACACGCACCTCTCTAGCGTTATGTTACGCGACCCTGAACACCCTCTCCTCCCTGTGTCGCTTACGAGAGCGTCACGTATTCCCTGAACGGCCGCTTACCCGAGGCAGTCGTGCGCGGAATGCGTGCATTTTGATGCACGATGCACGATGTGGGCAGAAAATTTCTCACGCTATGTAAGAACATTTACAATGAGCTCGAAAGAAACCATTACATTAACCTCGTAAACACAGGGTCCTCTGTAATTGACTCGTTGAAAAAATTAAAAAAGAAATTGCGAACGATATTATCTCGGGTTTCAGTTGAGATTTCAACATTGGGCACAATAAAGAGCTCAGCAGTATAGGGTAAATGAAAGATTGGTCTATTGATCGATCGACTGCCTACACGGAGAAAAATTATATTGCTGAGTAAACAATTTTGTAGTTTAAAAAAGTGTCAGACATGTTTCAATGTAGATTTTACAATAAGAATAAATTAATATAACCATCCCCGTGGTTACATTAGCTTTCCACTATTGTAAAATAATGTACACTTGAAACATGTAAGACAAATTTTTTAACAATTTTCTTTTGTTGAATCACCAATCCATTTTTTTCCGTGTGTGGAGTCGTTCTCCAGTGGCGATTTTGCAAGTTGGCAACACTGTTTTCTCCCGTTTGAATCCAGCATGAATATCGAACTTATGTGAGGAAAGTTGCCTCACCAAGGATCGATTGTTTTACATACATTTGAATGGAGGAAAAACAGTGTTGCCGACTTTTAAGTATGGCCGCTGCTGCTGCAGAACCACCATACGGAATTACTCCTGCAGAGCCGCTGATTGCACGGAATGATTAGAAAGCGGAGGAAAAAACCCGTGAGGAGCGAGCGAGGGCAACGGTAAGGAAACGGGATGAGCTTGCGGAGGCGGAAGGAAGATCGCGCATTCGGGGGGAAGAGGGAAATAGAGGGGTGGGGGTGGCGGAAGGAAGAAGAGGAGGAAAGGGGGACGAAAAGATGGGGAGAGCACGCAAGAGAGAGAGGGACAGAAATAAGAGCCGCTTGAACCAAAACAAATGAAATGCTCATCATTATCATGTATGAGAAGATGGAAGGTGCAAAATTATTAGCATAAAATATAACACGAGGAAACTTATACAAATTTGAGAAACAAAAAGAGAGAAGGAGAGAGGGGCAGGGATGGGGAGGGAGGAAGAGAGAGGAAGATAGGATGTAAGTAGAGCTACCAATGCACTCACGCACACGGACGCAATTCCGTGCAAAAAACCAAAAAAACAAGTGATTTATACTGCACGGTGATTTCCTATACACTTACAGGTTGGCACTTGAACCGAAGAGAAAAATAAATAATAAAAATAAAACCAGTTTTAAATAAGGGGACTGTATTGGCGTGGAGAGGGTGGGAATACCTTCCAACTGACAGTATGCAAAACCTGTTCCTAACTCTACGAAGAGGGGTGGCGAACATTACCTTGTGGGCTTATCAGCTACCAGGTTGATGAATTCAGATTCCACCAATTGACCGTCATAGTAGGTGAATTGATCTTCGAAGGGGTACTCGTAGCCTTGGAGACATTCGCATTTGTACCCTCCGGAGTAGTAACCTCGGCCCAGGATCGGCACGCACTGAAACACAAAATCAACTTCATGGATATTTCCTCTTTAAACTCCGTGTCTTACAAGTATTTTACAGTTTCGTTGCAATAATTTCCCCGTGCAAATTTGTGAAGAACATGGATTTACTGAACCTGTGAGATGAGCCCTTTTTTGTGACGAGCTAAAGACAGTTTCGACGACCTCTCATTGGATATAGTGCTGGTGAAATACTCTCTTCTTAACTGGTGTTTTGTGCTTGTGTTTTTCAATCGAAAATTTCAAAAACTAAATCCACTCCTTTTTTGTGACTAGTATCGACTCGTTGATTTTCACTATTGAGGACAATTTTGGAAAAAACTTGCATTTCCGAATATGTTAAATCAGAGTTGGACAAAACGGCATTTTGGTGATTTTTACCTTTAGTGCCAACTGATCACTTGTTTTAAATATCAGTGTCCTCCTGAATTGATAGTGATTTTGTTTCTGTGTTATAACCCGACCAAAATTTACAGTTGATATTGTGTTGAAACTTTTTATACCTATTCCATTAAAAACTGAGTGAGAACTTTTATGGAGTAATTCGTGCCTCAAGGACTTCACGTACATGATCTTAACTGCTGCACTAAATCGCTGGGCATTGTTATTTTCTCCTTTTTTGTTGATATCATGTGAGGACAAACTTTCAAGATTCGGCTTGGTCTAGGTCAGTGCATACTCTATTTTTTATCAATTACATTCTTGGTGTATTTTATATACTTTGTATTTCTCAGCTGTTTTTGGTACTTTCATTTTATAATTGAGTGAAATTTATGCAATGCTTATTTCTTCTGGAACTTTTTACTCCTCCTCTACCCCTTTCTAAACTGGATGTGGGGTGGACTTTAAACCATGCTATCTACAATGGCTATGGAATGGCACTTTAACAAGTGGATTCAGCAGACCATCTTAAGAATAAAACTAAAAAAGTGCCTCTTCAAAATGTGCCTCTACGTTCCGTTGATAATAATCAGCAGGTTTTGATTTTAAGCGCGGACTATGTCAGAATGGGCCTGTTGCAAACTTTTGCTAGAGCAAAAATAAGAGTTGTTTCTTGTAGATAATGCCTCAAAAATCACGATGAGCGCATCGGCAAAGTCTGAAATGCACTCATAACTTCACAATCTGCGTAAGAAATTTGCGTTTTTTTAAGCTTCCCGCTTCAAAAACGATACTACGGCATAGGTGAACATTTTGTTAGAGGAGTCGCTCCATCGTCGGCGATATTTATCATGGCCGACGCTTGCACGCAGTTCCGCGCGTAATTCAAGGAGAGTTCAAGGTCAATCAATTCGGGCGTGGAAGATATGAACGTTAACACACCGATTGTTATCTGGTCTAATCCAGTTCAGGTGTTATCTCGTCCCATCAAACGTGTTTTAGCGGATTGGCGTCGGCTATGATGATTATTGCCGACGATGGAACGACTCCTCTTACAAAATGTTCACCTGTGCCGTAGTATCGTTTTTGAAGCGGGAAGCTCAAAAAACCGCAAATTTCTTACGCAGATTGTGAAGTTATGAGTGCATTTCAGAGTTTGCCGATGCGCTCATCGTGATTTTTGAGGCATTATCTATAAGGAACAACTCTTAGTTTTGCTCTAGCAAAAGTTTGCAACAGGCCCATTTGACTGATTTCGTCCCTGCAATCTGCATGTTGCCTACTCATTTTTCGACAAACCAAATATTCTCCTCGTTTTTCATCATCAATTTAGGCTGACAGATCTTTTCTACTTAGCGCCGAGGCCCTCTGCGTGTTTCTCTTCTATTGTCTTCGAGAGTCACCCGTCTTGAATTATTCGGAATCTACATGAGGCTGCAGTATTTCCGACTGAGCAAGAACTTTTTACCCCTTACTGTTACCATCCATTTAAGAAATACACTTTCTCTCACTCAAAAACATTAGCCTTCGGTGCTTACACTGAAGAAAGTCCAAATTAAAAGCTCTCACTCTCTTTTTTCACGTTCGTGGATATAACTACGGAAAAACTTCGATTTTAATTTTTATCTATAACGGATTTGTCGTTTTTCAAACTATACTAATCATCACGTCTCTTGCAACATGGAGAAATTTTTTGTTCTGGCGCCATGTCTTTCCCGCTCCGCTGTGCGCCGAGAGATATCGCAGTGAAGCCGGGCATCACGTGATAACAGCCAAAGATGCAAAACATGCTGCTCAATATTATAAAATGAAAAATCGTAAAATTTTCTAAAACTTCTGCAACATACTTGGTATGCCACGAAACGCACAGAAGCAGTAAAATCTTAATTTTGAAATTTTGAAGAAGAATATATCATAAGTCAAATTTCGAAGTTTTTTCTATCGAATTTCCGGGTAATTTTTGCGGGTTGCACGCGCAACCCCTTAAACATCGTTGAAATTTCAACCGGTCACCGGCCAGGCCAGGCTGGTAACAGCTGAGTTCCTAACTCAACGCAGCCAGTGGCGTGGCGTGAATTGCGATGTATCGATTGTTAAGCCCTTTAAACCTATGGTAAAGAATCGATTATTAAGGTGTTCGCTCCAAACACCCTGTTTATCGATCCTTTTCTATAGGTTTAAATGGCATAACAATCGATATATCGCGATTCACGCCACGCCAACGCACCCTGAGTGGAGAGCAACGGCGTGGTTTGAAATAGCCTGGTGACAAGGAAGGGATGTTTTTCTTTAGTTTTGCAGTAATGACTCGTGGACAAACAATTTCTCTAGGTTGCGGTAAAGATTGTAGGATAAACATGGTATCAAGAAAAATACATCTGCTTTTGGGTAAAGCGAAAACTTTAGTTTTTCAATATTTCCACGAACGTGAGAAACAAGTTAGTGTGAAGTCCGACCGGGTCGGGTTTTCCTAATTTTTAATCCAGATGCCTACGCAACACGCGTTCGCTGGAACATTTCTTAAATTTGGAAGTCGCAAATGCAAACTGCGTGTCAATATCTCAATTTAGTGAAGAGATATGAGGCAAATTCTATCACGGAGTTTTTCAACTTTGCGCCCCCCTTCCCTCGCCAGATTCTTTTTTGGGGGGTGGGAGGGGGAGGAGGGAGAGGCTGTAATATTGGCGAAAACGCCCCTTATCATATTCCTTAAAACTTTTAAAAATCACGGAAATTCAGAAGGGGAAAAAAGGTCATTTTTGCATCAGCCTCTTCATAGGCGGTTCTAGACCTCCATACTTGGAGGTGCCACATTTGATCGGCCACAGGTGGGGCAGGGGGGAGTCCCTAGTGAGAGGAAAGTTTTCAATTTTTCCCTTGCCGAGTTGGATTGGAAAACATTTTTGCCCCGTCCGCGGACTGGCCACCCCCGTTGCCCGAACTGGCCGATGTTCTTGCCCAGTCCGTGAAATAGGCAGCCAGTCCACGGAATGGCCGGTCAAAAGTCTGGAAATCACGCCGAGGAGGCCAGTCGCTCATTTTAAATGCAATCCATACGCTAACCGACGAATGTTCCTAATCCCTTCCAAAAGAAAGACTGTGCGCAGAAGAATGACTTGATTGTAGCGCCTTCAGTGATGCAACTATTCGTGGTCCACGAATGTGCATTTTGCCTACTCAAAAATTGAAGGCGCTCCCACTTTTCTCACTGAATCGGCCGTTTCGATGCGACCACCTTCTTCAGCGCTCGAACAATGGGTTTATTCGGTAATTTCTAATTTGTGCATTTTGTAAAACTAGAGAGTGCACAGTGCACACAGTTCACAAGAATTTTCCCCGATTTTTTTTAACACTAATAACCCATGAAAAACGAGTTCGAAGTCGCGTATTTTGAACTCTCATTTTAAAACGCGCGACGCCGGGTCATCCAAGATGGCGGCCGCGCAGATTGGTCCGACTTCAGCCTCACTGTTAACCTCGCCTTCCCTCCGGCGCGTAGAGTACCTTTTTAGGGAGAGTATGGACACTGGGCCCCATGGAGTGGCTTGGGGCACAAAAATGGAGGCGCTTTGTTTTGGTTTTGGAGGATGACGGGGGGAGGGGGGTTTCATTACCAACTTTTGACCGTTTTCACCTGGTTATCACCAACCACACTTGCTGCCAACCTTACTAAATCTCAAATAATTATTCTCGAAAATTATAGACGATTAGCCGTAAAATTATGAAAATACACAGTAATAATGCATTTGAATAAATTTCTCAATGCCATATGCAAATAAAACTATATTTTCAGTCATTTTGTACTTACGCATAGTTACAGCCTCCACCATTTTTGGGCTCTAGAAGGTTGCATTCATCCTGACATGGCTGAGCGAATCAGCGGTGGTAACCGAAGTAGCCACACTCTCCCTATATGGGTACTCTCAGTGCACGTGCATCAATAACAGGAGGAGTAAACATAAACCTAATGGAATTCATAAAAATTGAGGAATTCAGATGAGTTTATGTTTCCTCTTCTCGTTATTGAAGGACGCGACCATGAAGAACGTGGAGTTAAAAAAAAGACGAAAGTTGGACCAATCTGCTTGGCCACCATTTTGGATGACCCGGCATCGCATGTTTAAATGGGAGCTCAAAATACACAACTTTAAACTCGTTTTTTGTGAGTTAATATTGCCCCAAAAAATCGAAAAAAATTCCTGTGAGCTGTGTGCACTCTCCAGTTTTCAAAAATGCAAGAATTGGAAATAAATGAACAAGCTCAAGTTCGTACCTCCGAACTTTCTTAACTGAAAGAGCAGGGAGCAGTAGTCTCAACTACACTATTGCTTGCTAGATATTCGTCCCTTGGAAAACCGAGCACACATGATCAGTTATGGGCCCATCCCATAGTTGGGCCCATATGGGGCCATCTCCCTTCTCAATTTTACAAAAACAGCCACGTTCAAAATATTTAATACAAACATACTGAAAGCTACATTTTTACGGAGAATGAAGCTTAGAATTCACAAAATCATGCGAACCTAGATTCATTGGCTTATTTTCAAAAAATTTTAAGCTACTCATGTTTGCATGCAAGTTTCTGACTACATACAGTGGTATGATTTAAATATTTGGTCATAGAGGCCACCTAAGTATTGGCTCATGTATTAATCCAGCCATTTCACGGAAAAGTGCTTTAAACTCATTGAAGTTAAGTTTGAGTCCGCTGCAATGAATGTGTTGATGCAGAGCCACTCTCTTTTTTTTTTTATCATATTTATGACACTTAATGTGTTCTTGTAAATATCTCTACCTATGACTTTCATATTCTCATAAACTCCTTTGCAATTTGCACAATATACTTTATTTATAACATAAGAAGCTCTCAGTGTCTACTTAAAGCTTTTTAGCTTACTAAATAATGAGTTTTTACAATTTTTCAAAAGGTTTCTTGATAAATCTTTGTCCTGCATTTCTAAGAGTGACGCAGAAAAAATTATGGGATGGTTTCAATGCCTTTTATCTCTCATTGAAACAAGAAAAAAACATTAAAAAGTGGCCTGAGCAGTGCAAGTAACAGTTATACCATGCCGTTGCTCTCATTAAAACTTACATTGGAATGGTGGGAAAAACACAAGAAATAAATTTTTCTCGATGTGACATAGAAACACTAAGAGGGTGATAAGATTTTCTAAAAGTGGTATCTAAGTTGATGCTGAAAGCTTCTAATGTGGTGTATCAAATAAATTGTGTGAATTACCTTAAAGCTTATATGTATTTGACATTCGCTGAGGTGTTTAAAAAATGCTTTAAATCCTATGAGTATAATAAAAGCAAGCAAATGGTTCTACATTAACATATTCATGACACAAGACACAGTTTTAATTTCAATAAGCCTCAAGTGCTTATCCAAGAATCCGTTGAAAAAGACTTCACAGCCTCAATTTGGCGAGTAGAGTCTAATAGCTTAGCAATTACCCCACATTTTTCAAACCAACTGCTCTTAAAGGGCTTAAGGTCCAAAAATTCTTGATAGTGAGATAAAATCAAGTACATGCAGAAGTGTGACATACTACGAAACTTAACTTGTTGAGAGTGGTTAACCCTTTGGGGCCTACGCACAAGATATATTGTGCAGCGCGGGCCGCACGCCCTGGCCTACGCACAAGTTATCTTGTGTTGCGACCGCTGGCCAGAGATTCCCCTCTAACTCACTCTATAATTGGTTTATCAAGTCATGTATCAAATGCATTCTGTCAGGAAGGATCTGAACTTTAACTTTAGACTTCTTCCAATAGAGTGCAGTGACGTCTGGTAATAAAAATCGTATCGCGGGCAGCTGCACGAAAACCTGGGGCTCAAAGGGTTAAAAGGCTAAGGTAAATTTCCCAAATTATTTCATTTGTCCACCCCTGAAGAATCCAAAATGGTATACTTAAAATTGAGACGCAATCACTTGCATCAATATGGTACATACTTAAAAGAATCAGCTTATCAAGCAGAGTCTGTCTATACCTCGACAGTGCTGCGAAACTGCAAAAATAGTTCATTTTCAATTAGGTCCTTCCTAATTGACCCCATTAATAGTCTTATTGCCTCTACACGTTTTTCTAAATTTAAAAGGCACTATTTCTGAAAAATAATTGGATCATGCAAAACTTACGTAGGAAGTTTTCTTATCACACTTGTGAGTGTCTTTGTATGCATTGGGCACATAGTATTTATCTGGACACTGATTTATGTCTAATTGTGTGAGATCCATCGTTACAGCAACAACACCCCTGAAATTGGAAGAAGCGAACATTCATTTAGAATTCTTTTAGATAGGTGAAAAGATCAAAACTGTAAGCTATAGTCAGAGTCAATGGACCAATAGACGAATTATAAACTAGGGAAAACTATCACATGTTTTCACGTCAAAATCTTACGTAGAATCCAATTCAAACAAATCAACTCTTGAATGAGATATGAATAAGTATTTTAACACGGAGCAAGTGGATATCAGATTATACATACGGCTTCATTAGTACTTCTTCTATCTATTCTCAAAGTTAGTTGTAAACATATCTGTGTTGATTTTTGGAGTTGGAGTTTTGCTAGGGAGTTAATTTTTAGACGTCCTGATATGTAATTTGTTTGCCTTTTGGAATTATGATGTGAGAGAATGTTACTTTAATTCATGCTTTGTCTATTGGTCGACAAAACATAGTGATAAAATTTTTGTTGAAGCGTGTACACATTTGACAGCAGTTTTAATTCAAAATCCGAGAAGTTAGTTAATATTAATTTGCTTTGAAGACTAATAAAAGATTAATTTATATTTGAATCGGTTGATGATGTCATCAACAGGTGCCCGGATAGCGCCATTGACTGGGGCCCCAGAGGTGTCATCAGTCAAAATAATCAAAACCACCAACAGATGGCTGACACTGATAAAAATAGTTGGGACAAAAAGAAATTAAGATTTCTAATAAACAGGTTAAGGTTCGCTCCAAAACCAACTCTAGACCTGCTTCTCGGCTTGGCTCTGATCATCATAACTTTATTCTGCGAGGAAGAGCCCATTTGACTTACAACATAATTATAGAGAGTGGTAAAGTGGTAGTTAGGGAAACTGTATTTACTTGCTTTCAATCTTAACGTTGCTGTTAAAGCAAGGACCTGTTAATTTTTGGGTCGGTTTAGAGCCTTAGTTTTTAACAAAAAAAAAAAAAAAATGGATTAGTCTAATGTTTCAAAACATCCCTTGCTTCCTCTTACACACTTCGGTCTATACTAATGGATTTTTGAGTGTTCCTCAATTATTTATATATGCATGTATATAAACGGTGCATGTATAACAGATACTTACTTAAATTCCAACTTGACTTTTAAACTGTCCCATCCAAAGAATGGGGATGCATAAGTGATCACCCACTTTTTCATTTTGCCTTTGCAATCGAAGTAGGGATTGGTCCAAAATCCGTGTGCTAGGTTGGCAGCCCTGAAAAATGTGATGATATTAAGAATTGAAAACTTGATAAGGGTAAAATTGTGTGATACCATAAAAACTGTCAGTAATCTACTAATGCCCTGTAGGCGATGAATGAAGCAGTTTAAATGAAAGATGCTTCCAAAGATTTCAAGAGTTTACTTAAAGATGGTAAACCTCACAGTTCAAACTAACTTTATGAGAAGGCAGCACCCATTGTAAAAACTTGGTACAAATCTCGAGTCACTGAAAATACTTTCAAATGAACAGATTTTACCGAAATCAAGCTAATTGCATTTCTTGAGGCTTTTTCTCTGAAGTCCAATGGGCCTGTTGCAAACTTTTGCTAGAGCAGAATGAAGAGTTGTTTCTTATAGATAATGCCTCAAAAATCACGATGAGCGCATCGGCAAAGTCTGAAATGCACTCATAAATTCACAATCTGCGTAAGAAAATTGCGTTATTTTGAGCTTCCCGCTTCAAAAACGATACCACTGCACAGGTGAACATTTTTTTAGAGGAGTCGCTCCATCGTCGGCAATATTCATCATGGCCGACGCTTGCGCAGTTCCTCGCGTAATTCGAGGAGAGTTCAAGGTCAATTAAGGCGGGCGAGGAAAATATGAACGTAAACACGCCGATTGTTATGTGGTTTAATCCAGTTCAGGTGTTATCTCGTCCCATCACACGTGTTTTGGCGGACTGGCGTCGGCCATGATGAGTATTGCCGCCAATGGAACAACTCCTCTAACAAAATGTTCACCTGTACCGTAGTATCGTTTTCGAAGCGGGAAGCTCAAAAAACCGCAAATTTCTTACGCAGATTGTGAAGTTATGAGTGAATTTCAGACTTTGCCGATGCGCTCATCGTGATTTTTAGGGCATTATCTGTAAGAAACAACTCTTAGTTTTGCTCTAGCAAAAGTTTGCAACAGGCCCATTTTTTCACAAAAAAGTAACTAAATAATGCCGTTAAGCTTTCTTTAAATTTACAATATACTCACAATCTCAAGTATCAGTATTGCTACGTTATATACATAAAAATTAAAGAAAACAAGGCAACATTGAATGCAGTTAAGTTGATTTCAGTCAAAGTCAACCAAACTGCAATTACAAGGTTATGCCATGTTTGAGTATATACACAATCTTCAGCTAAACAACTATTTTTATTTTTTTTTTTTAGGAGGGGAGGGGGGAGCTAGTTGGAGGCAATCTTTTCAGGGCATCAAAGTATGATGAATCACAATTTCTGTAAAGTGTATTGATAACGCTTCTCATCCTCTTTGTCAAAAAAGTTCAAACTACTTCTGAAATAGTATTGGCAAAATGTCTGCCTCCTGAGGTGTGGTAGTTGTGGTGCTGGCTGTATGATTAGGAGGTCCTAGGTTCTTTTACTCCCAGCTAAGTGACCCAACTTTTATGGTCTCAAACAACGGTTACCTCAGGATGATTTAACAGTAGGAACTGAGGAGGAATGGGATTCTAAGTGAAAGTGTATGCAGGATTATCCCTTATGTGGCATTTAAAGCAGTGAAAAAAAAAAGACTTACTTGTAGTAGTTAGGATAGTGTTCATATTTCTTCAAATACTCCCCTGTTTCATTGAAACGGATTTTGATTTTCATATAAAACTTTTCTAATGAGTCAAAGTTTGTTGACCACCGTTGTTTCAGCATCTGGAACCACTGTTTGTTGGTGTACACCTCCTCTGTGAATGAGAACAAAGAGTAATGCTAGTAATAACCAACAAATATGGAAGCTAAAAGTTAAGAAAGCTTGAAACTGAAGAGGTCCAGTTAAGTAACTTTTCTAGATAACTTAGGTAGTTCTCGGTAGCGGCTCACTTTTTATTCCATCCCAAAGTTTTCAGCAACATACTACTAGGATGAATGACAGTTTTAAACTTTATGAAAGTTCATCTCCGAGTCAAAATTTTTGTGTCATAAACGCGATTTACTCAGGACAGAAAATAATAATAGATAAAACTTATGAATTAAAACAATAAGCAAGATAAAGATAAAAAAGAATATTCCAAGGTGTCTGCTAAAACCGGCTGGCCAAGAATAAGTTTCTATTTTTCTGAAAAATCTAGTACCTCCTTAACAGAAAAATTCAATTATTTTTCAGTACCTCCATGTGACAGAATCTTTAAAATTTTATATTCGCCTGCAAATTGCAACAAAAATTACTTAACCACAAAATGTGAAGCTCATTTGTGGCCTGAAGATCAACTGACTACACAATCCCAATCTAGCAATCAAATTGCAAAGAGATCCAATTCGCAAGGGACTGCATACTTTCCAGACTGTCTTGAAAACCTAGCGAGGCCTGAAGCGAAAAATTTTGGACCTCCTTCCAGTGTTTCCGTATCTTTTCAGTGCTCCTAAACTGCCCTCAAAATATCAGTACTATTTCCAGACTTTTTTGACTTGTAAAAACCTTGATGCTCTCTTAGTTAGAAAAAGAAAATACGCAGATAATAAAGAGAAAACATGGAAATATTTCTCTTTCAAAGAAATTTAAGTTTTCTCCTCTCTCAACTTAAGATGCATTGTTTGAGGGCTAAGGTATTCTCAATTCTTTGTATTCTTATGTATTCAGCTTCAAAAAAAACATGAAAAAAACCTTTGTACTGAGAGTGATGAAAGCGTACAAACCTGTGGTGTTGAGTCTTGCCAAATCTTCAATGAAGAAATTCCTTGTATTCAAAATCTTTTTGTAGGCGTAAGGAGCAAATAAAGTTCGATTTGTGAATTTGTTTCTTTCCCAATAGGTTCCAGCTGCCCATATTTTACTATCACCAAGGACCAATGATAAAGTTTCAGCAAACATCTGATCTTCTGTCAATGGTTTATCTGGCTGACGCTTACCAGAGTACACTTCTTTAGGGTCAGAAACCTAAAAAACAGAGAAATTTGGATAAAGCGAAGGAACAGAGAGTACTGACACATTATTCTCAAGAAATTTATATTACGATTCAGTTAGAATGGGCGATTTTTCCAGAATTGCAGCGTTATAATGATTTAGTGCCTTCTAAATTTTTTCGATGGAGTAAGCTATGAAGACCTATTCTTGGTTTCTTATACACTCCTTTGTTTTGATTTAACTTTGTAGTTCCGCTTTCTTCTCTTTTTAGCGGCAAAACAAGTTTCTTCTTCAGTTCACTCTGTACTTCTGAAAATTCTTATCATTACATTTATACATTTTTTTCTATTTTAAGTTGAATTGAGCCCTCTTTTTTAATAAATGAGTAAGGAAAACAGGGCTTTTGCACAATCCATGAGCCTGTCCAGCATCATTTCAAAATGGCGGCCTGTTCAGATGGGAAGTTCAAAATGAATTATACATACTTCAAATTTCAATTATATATATATTCAAAATACTCCTAAACGAATATAAGAACTTAAAAATACCTAAAGAGAGAGAAGAACTCACCTGCAAGAAAGCACTGATGAAATTTGATAAACGAACTGCCATTTTCGCCTCATTTTCAAACTGCTCTTCAGCACCAAATCCATAGTCACCTGTGAGCTCTAACTGTTCAGTGCTGTACCTGTAATAGAAAAAGTACCGGTTTTAGTACATATTTGCATGTTCATCGCAAGGGCCGTGTGAAGCAATGCGTAGAGGGGAAGATTTAATAACATGAAATTTTCAGGTCTACCGACTCATGCTACTGGACTGTAGATAAAAGGAGAAGAAGAGGAAATGTTGTTTTTAGTTTGTTTACTTATGTGCATAAAGCTGAAATAGGAAACTGAAAAAGAGAAAGCTTAAGAAGGGGTCTATAGAACTTTACCTGCGATCAAATCAAGGGAGGAGAATTGAAGAAATTCATTAGATGTTTCTCAGGTGTCAAATTAATACAGCTAATATTCTTTTTTTAGAATGTCAGACATTCAGGGTTATCATGCAACTGTGGAACGATGCTAAAACTTTTGAGCAATTTGAGGGAAAAATTTGAACTTGTACTTGAGAATAATCTGGGGTTAAATGGAGCTATATTTCTACACAATTACAATTCTGTGGTAGAATCATCTCACAAATAAGATCTAGAAGTCGTCATCCATCCTTGATTCAAAATAGCAAGAAGATTTGAGTATAATACAGAGGTGGATTTTTGTTATCAGATTTTAAAGACTGCTTGCGATTTATGGATAGGAATAGTGAGTGAAAGTATAGTAAATATAATGAATAAAAAGTAAAATCAAACTGGTAATTACAGGGAGCAATTATCAGGACGAACTTCATGGATGAAACTCAATACTTGATCGATATTTAATTTTTTGTCATGAAGAGCTTCAGCACCGGCACTGTAATTGAGATACTCATGATATTGCTCCAAGTACATTTCACGGAAGTAAGGATCCAATTTATTCCATTGAACTGGTAACTTGTGTAGCCCTGAAACAATTAAAATTGAAAATAGAGTTCTTACATTTATTCTCTTTGATTCTTTTTAGAGAATAAAGAATCTTTAGACGGGAAATTTTACATGATTTTTAGTGAGAACAAGATTACAATGTTCTTTACCATTAAAGTATGTTGAGGTACAAAGGAAAAATGTTGATGTATCAAGATTTGAAGTGCCAATTCAACAAACTCTCAAGCACTTTTACTGGCCTTAATATTGCTGCAATTGTCTATGAAGGGACTGTTTTCTTAGTGAAGCGAATGCATACAGTAGAGCAATTTGATGAAAGTGCTGAAAAATTCACTCCTTTCATCATACATAAAGTAAAAAATTAAAGCATTATCAAGCCTCTCCCTCTTAGAAACTTCCCTTTAAAAATATGTATTTTGATATAAATGAGACACCTCCATTCAATTAATCACACAGAACTTGAGCTGACAGATGCAATGGAGACTTTGCATG
This sequence comes from Bemisia tabaci, assembly GCF_001854935.1. NCBI lineage: Eukaryota > Metazoa > Arthropoda > Insecta > Hemiptera > Aleyrodidae > Bemisia > Bemisia tabaci. The sequence continues at coordinate 390,677 of NW_017547308.1, forward strand.
CATGATTCCTGAAATGTTGAATGTTCCCGGAGGAAATTTTTGGAAAAGGAATGAAGATTGCCTCGAAAAAGTCTTTCAGTACCACCTAGGTTCGAAAAAGTCCCCTTTTGGGTCTACAGCTAAAGTTGGCGACTACCTACATCAACAAAATTTCTTCCTCAACATGCACACCTTGATTCATGGACTTAGGGGAAATCTTGATTGACTTACATCCAATTTTAAGACAGTCGAAGGAATTTTCAAACTGTTCTGAAGTTGCACGTTCAATGATTTCTCCAAGATAAGGTCTCCGTACAACATTAGGCAACCTAAAACTAGGTAGACACCTGCATTGATAACCTCCTCTCCGAAAACCATAACCATGGAATGGTTCACACTGAAATTTCAACAAGAAAATAAATTAATCATATAACCGCTGCAGCTACGTAGTTGAGCTATTTTTTCTTTTTTGAGTTCCCAATGTAACCTAATAATGACGTCTCATGGTAAAAGAAGAGCGTCTCTTGAAATTCCGTAACCTCTAGATTAAATTTTGCCACTCAAGAAACAGCAAATAAAAAACAAGGATTCTAGAAACACGTTTACAATTAAAAGTACGAACATAATCTTTTTAAAAAATACTGACCCCTCAAGTTTGTCAACAAATTGACGCAGAGGCTAGGGTAACATGTGTTGTACAGGTAACAAACCTCAAACAATCCAAAGCTGATGGTCTCAAAACCTTTAAAAGCCTCGCTGATACAGTAGAGAGAAGGCCCTATACTTATACATTTAACAAGTTGAAAGCTTGTCCAGTGCCTTGTCTGTGAAGCTTCAAGAGGCTTTTAGACCATCAGATCCGGACTCCTTTGGATGGATTACCTAGGAAAGTACCTTTTCTCCCAACCTTTTTCGTCAATCTTGCAACCTAACATTTTACTAAGGTTCCTATCAACTTCAGTCATTAGTATTTTAGCTAAGGATGGCTTAATTACGAACTTTTAGGTATTGTTTCAGATTTAAATTTGTATCTTTCCATTTTTAGAAAAAAAATTACAAAATTACGAAGGGGACACTGCTACTTAAAGTCAGGACTTTTCTTCCCTCCCTATCTAGCTGACTTGAGGCTGCTCTTAAAACTTTAGATACTTAAAGGCTATCAAACCTGTGAACAACATCTGCCGCCATCTGAGCTAAGGCATTTACTTCATTAAATCATTTTGAGAATTTCCAATAAAAAACTAATGACACTATATGATAAGAAGTTAGTACATTGAATGACAGTGGGTATAAAGCATCTCTCAGATTAGAGATAGAGAAGATGATATGAAGACATGGCCTGGCATAACTGATATTGCTCCGAACAGCTTCACCCTAAACGAGGAAAAAATGAGCTTGTATAGTAGTGTTTAATCCCTGAGTTTTTGAAAACTAGAGAGTGCAGAGAGTTCACAGAAATTTTACTCGAATGTTATAAACAATATTAACCCAAAACTAGTGAGCTCAAAACTGCATATTTTGAGCTCCCATTCAAACGCACATTGGCGAGCCACTAAAAATGCGCCTGACAGAGAGTAGCCGCACCTGGCGACTTACCTTTGCCGCGTCCTAGGGTCTGCACCCGATCCGGGCTATAGGACGTGGCAGAAGTAAGTCGCTGAGTGTGGCCGTTCTCCGTCAGGCGCTCACAGCGGCCATTTACAGCAACCTGCCAAAGCGCGTTTAAAGAGCTCGTTTTTTGTGGGTTGATATTTTTAAAAAAAATCTGAGAAAATTTCTGTGAACTCTCTGCGCTCTCTAGTTTTCAAAAATGAAGGAATTAAACATTGCTAAGCATGGTCATTCTCAAATGAGTCTTCACTTTTTCCCCCTTTATGATGAGTAAAGACACTGAAAATTATGACCTTGTATTAAATTCTGTATCTCTAACAGGTTAGTGACTTTTAGAAAAAAGACATCGAGATCAAAATTTATCTCTGAGTCTCAACAAGCTTACCTCCGTTGTTGCTTTCTTACATCGCGCAGTATCAGCGAAATGATTTGGTCCACTGTTACCTGGTCCTTTAGGACATTGATTAATGTCTATCCGATCAAAATCCATTTCCAGCACTGATACAGCTGTGTAACTGAAAAATGACAAAATATAAAGGAAACTTACAAATTTAAAAAAATTTTGAAAGCTCCGTACTAAACATCCATTAAAAATTGTTGAATAACCTAATTGAGCTGTCAATTTCTTACAATAGAAACTTAAATGAAAGTAAACAATAATTGGGCTTGAAAATAAAGGATAAAGACAGCTGGTTATGTTGATTCATTTTGGAGTTTTTTCCCAGTTGAAAATGAGTCAGTGGTGGCTTAAAAAGTCCTAAAAAAATTCTGTGACCTAAAGTTCTTTGGCTTTACTTATCCATGTGTTTTGGTTGATCTTCCATTATCTTGTTTTGAAGCTATGTATTTAGGTAGTCTAGTCAGTGCACAGTGTTCAGTTAGGTTTGGATTAAATTTTAGATCTCTCGTGTTGTGCACTACCAAGCAGGGGGATATTGAAACAAGAGAGCTCAACTCAAAGGAGGCACTGCTGTGCTCCACATAATTCCTAACACAGTAATGTCTGCCAGAGTTGTCAAAATAACATATTGGTGACCTAATGGGCAGCCGTTGAGCCTTGCAGAAATATAGTATACGTCTGTAGGCAAACTAGTGGTACATACTTCGTTTTTAAACAAAGCAAGAAATTGTAGTTCTTAATTGCAAAATGCAGTCCATTGCATACTCCCATCATCCCTGATATCACAAAATAACAATAAAATATTAAGTTCTATCTTCTTCCCCCCAAGTTTTAAATGACACCTAAGTATGTTTAAGTAGTTAGTAGCAAAGTGTTTGGCATGGTTTGACACCAAAGTTTCATCAACCACTAAAAACTTATGTCTATGAATTACTAAAAATTTAAAAATTTCAACTCACGTTGGATACTCGATGTGTCTGAACTGAGTATGTCTGGGATAAATATCAGCGATTGGACTGACAGCTGCAACAAGCCACTTATTTGATCGACCACAATCAAAGTAAGGTCTGGTCCATTTGATCGGACCTGGATTCTCATCAGAGCCTGCAAATACCCAAAAAGAGATCTGAGGAATTGGCCTTCATTTTTAATTTCTGTTCTATCAAACTGACTATTCAATTTTAAATTAAAACTTGCGGACCTGATCTGAATAGAGCTTGCTTTTACATTTGTACTGAGTTAATAATCTAGAAACTTGAAGAGAAGTAAAAAAGTAAACATTGCATGGAGGTAAAAAAACAGGCATCACTAAGATCAAACATTTTTCATCAGCTGTAGTTTTGTAACTATTAAACAAAAATGAGTCTACTGCATCCGTATCCTTCAAACATATTGAAAACATGAAGACACACTAAAATAGTAAAAATGAATATTGACGTTGAAAATAAAGAGGCACATTCATTTCATCGAATTTCTTGGGCACATTTTGCTCCTACACAGAAAATTGGCTATGACCAATTTGTAAACTTTTGTAGGAATTCACTACAGGCGCAGAAACTTGTGGCGCCTCACTACATGACTGCTGTCACCCAAAGAAAGAAGAAGGTCAGAATGCATTAGTGTGACTATCACAGGAATTCATTAATTAAAAAAAGAAAGTGGTCCTTTAAAAATTGTTGAAAAAAGAAAGTTTGAGGGCCAATTTGAGAAATGGAAAGGCTGGACACTTTCTACATCTTCGGAGCTTGCTACTACTTCAAAACTAAACTTTTGAAAGGCTCTGCATGAAAATACTAGGGGATTCAAGGCTGCCTTGATTTTGTGAAAAAAATTATGGTCCATGACTTTTATTAGATGACCCTCCAAAATGCTGCGCATCTTAAAAGTAGTTTACTTTAAGATACGTGATATCCCATAAATTCAAATCTCTGTCTCAATTTGCTCAAAAGTTACAGGGGTGTTGCAGGTATTGCACATCACCTTTACCCTGTATATTCTCATCTGTGAAAATGGAAGAAGTTGCAGGACTTGCGCTTCACCCTGAATATACTAATTTGTGACTACTGGTTGAAAATTGTTTGTTCCATTATTTGCTGTAATTTATTTATAGATATACATATAATTTGTTTTATAATTGATACAAGTATAAGTGTTTCTGTATTCATTTATGTCAACAGGTAACGTGAGGGGCTCACCTGGGGGCCCGTGGAAGGTGAAGGTCTGGTTTGTGTTGTTCGCGTAGCGAATCTCCACTTGGTAAGTTGTTTTTGTATCATGCCTTCCTATGACATTATCAGGCAGCCATTGTTTATACCTGGAACATAGAAAAACAATTATAAGAAGGCATAACAGAGGGTCACTTACGAGAGATTTTGAAAATGTAGCATTCGAACTGTCATTCCTTCTGCTGACATAATGGTGTCTGGAATCCTTGTACTTAGTGCCTTAATTCTTAATACTACCTTCATTTTAAGAGAAAAATTTTCGATGAAAATCTAGGATTTACTTTTACCTCCTTTGAAATTCTTTAGAATCTTCATCTGCATTTTGAGCAAATGTATGAAACTTAGGCTGAATACTTGGTTAAAAATTCCATAGCCAGAAGTAACTTACCATTCGTTGATTCTATAGAAATCTGTCGTATAATCCATGCTCATACTTTCATTTGAAATTGCTCCAAGATCTCGGACAGTGAAGGTGTTGGTGGTAGAAATCTTTTCCAGATGTATAGGATCATTAAAGTCATCGGCTCTGAAAAAAAAAGAGGAAAAAAACAGGTAAAATATTGATAGGAATTCAACCTCTTGAAAATATGAAAAGTTGGTGTCTGCGTTAGTCACTGGAGAGGGTTCATGACAAAAATTCATCCTGCAGAGCCTGACAATACAGCCACCGGTGCTACTGTTCCCCCTTTATGATCCGTTTGGAAATAAGTATCTTCTAAAGACATATCCTGTATGGGATGAAATCTGATATGTTAGAACAAATAGCAACTGAGCAGTTCTGACTTACAGCAATATGAAATATAACACTTGCAAGTCGATTGTTGACTCATTCATCACAATATTGTTCAAACCTCGAATGATACAAGCGCTAAAATGCTAGACCTGAGGAACCACTTTCTCACAACTAAAAAACAGCAGAAGCAGGTCTCTAAAAAATTCTGAGATTAGTGTGGTGCTATGATAATGAATATACATAGTTTACATATCCTACTTACATCCTCTGTTAGACAATGCCCCCTAGAGGTTAATGCTTCTTTCAAGCTTCCACAAGGGGAATTCCCAAGGATATCTGGTCCTTTTTCTTGGATTAGGATTGTAATAGGTGATGATGTAAACACTTTCCCCAGCCTCAATATTGAATTGTTCTTTACGCATAATTATTTCATTCCTCCAGTCAGTTTTTAAAGCCACATTAGTTCAAACATCTCTTTCTCGTCCATTCAACCCTTCATCTCAATAATCATTTTCTAAATTAAGATTACTTGATCGACAAGATTAGAGACAGTCAAAGCCGAACAGCCAATAGGAAGTAACTGATAACTTGCAGTGAGTTTGCCTATACTTAAAATACCCCAGAAAGCTGAAAATTTTAGTCTTTTTGCCATCTTCTGACCCACAAGCATTGTGTGGGGTTCCTCTCTCGAGTAGCCCAACACCGTGGATTCTTTCGTGTAACCATCATTGCCCTTACGTGTTTTCAGCTCTATTTGGTTTTCTATCAAGTTTGTGTCTGCTAGATTGTGCGTCTTGAAATTTAATAGAAAGTGATCAAATCTTGAACTTCATAATTATCTGTATTTTTCGGCCACATCGTTTATTTATTTATTTAGAGTATTTTATCTCTTCTAACCCTTTCCCGTTGACAAGTAATTACCTGAAAGTGCGAGGAGCAAATCTAGGCATTGTTTTGTTGAAGAATCCGCGGTATGAAGGTGTGTATGACATGTTCGGAGAGAAGTAAATTGCACTAGCGTTGACATACGGGTTGGCAGAAACATCAGCCACGGTTGAAAGAAAGTAATACATCATTCCAGGATCGTACGTGTCATTACTAGCCGGTCGAATCAACCGACTTTGGAGTATGTAACTGAAGAAGAATGCGCGACTCATAGCTAAGTTATGCAGGTGTAGAAGAGCTGTTCGGTTGGGGTAAACAGGGTTAACATTTAAATCCTTGACATCTGGAAGATGTGAGACTGAGTCCTCTGGCAGAAAGAGATCGGAGAGATGTTGAATTTGACAATTATCGGCATTTACTTTATCCATCTGCATCCTAACTTCGTCAAAGGCATCCCTAGCTTGCCACTCGTACTGAGCGTACACGCCCAGTTTCAACAACGAAATAACACCCAGAGACGAGATTATTGCCCACCAAAATAACCGCATGACATATTCTGTGGACCCCCTCATATTTGTGTTGCTATGATTTATCACAAAGTTAAAACATGATACAAACGAATAGAATTTTAAAGTATTAATAAAGTTCAAAAACACGACACATCAAGTAACTGACTGAAAATGAAAACATTGCAAAAAGAAGAAGCAAGGGCGGGGGCAAGACGGATCCTCACAGGTCAGTCGATACTGCTAGTCCACCATATCCCGTATGACGTAGATTTGGCGCATTAGACGCGCCGTACAGTGGATCGAGTCAATTGGAGAGGTCGGACATGAAATTTTTGACTAAAACTGCAAATTTTGACGTTCATTTCGTCACATTTAGAATTTTAAGGGGTGTCTCTGATAGAAAATTTCACGAGGAAACCATTGAAACCACTTTTAAAACCTCAAAGTTCTGTATAAACGGTGTTATAAGCGTTTAAAGTTTCCAAATTTTATCCGACCTCTCCTATTGACTCGATCCACCGTGCGCCGTTTGGGGTTTGGAAGCCAACTCGAGAGGTCTACTAAAAAGTTTAAGGTTTCTGAAATGGGATAAACTAAAAGAAATTAGAAATACTTTTTCAACAGTTGATAAAAGACTTTTTTCTTACTAATTTTGTGGGCACGGTTAGTAGAGAGACAATTGCAACTTTCTAGGGGCTATAGAGTTTGAGGGAATATATTCCAAGAGCCACCCTAGTTTTTTTTTACAAAAATGTAATTCGGTTCGGACAAATACTTTTGGGACCAAATTTTAGCCCCGATTTATGAGAAGTTTCGACGGAATAGAAGAAGATAGAAAATAATTCGCAACACCCGCGTATTTTCCCTCTTTAAAAAATAAGAAAAAAAATAGCATTTAATACCTAATCTAAAAACAGAAAGTCATGGACTTCAAGGTTTCATTACATTCTTGAGCAGTTGAAATTTACTTGGAAACGCATTTAAATCACGTGACATTAATACATTTTATCATGACAAATAAATTACAATTTTTTTCCAGTTTAAAATAAAATTCTGTGATGTATAGAAAATTGCAATTGTTTTGCAAATAAAAGTATGTAATAATTTCAAGATATACAATGCAACATCTCAGTTATAATGCAAATTGGGAGGGGTAATTTATTACAATTATGCTTTTAAAGTATATGATACAAAAAAAATCCAAGAAAAGTCAATGGACTGGATTGCAAGGCAGGGTATGCATAGGTGAATGAGCATATTACTTTAGAATAATAAGTGGGGAGAAAATTATTGGCAAAAAGGGGAGCGAGTGAGCGAGCGATGGGTTAGGGGGTAGAAAAGAACAGACACCATCGCACTGCACTATGGATGCTGAAATGGAAGACGTGGAGTTCAACTTGGAGTTCGGCAGCGATTGGCGAAGTTACAGGCGAAGTTGGCCATAAAAAAGAGAGATCTATTTGTGCAAAGTTGTTGAAACAGCGTCACTGTCGAGTGAGGATGTATGAAAGGAAGTTGAATTCAAAAAGTGGCGCTTCGGAAGAGAGGGCGATAGCCAATCGGAGAGGCGCGTTCTGCGGAGATGGGTTCAAGAGTGCTCGTTCTCATTCAGATGAGAACCCCGTCACCCCATGGATTCACGCCGACCGCGTCCATATTTTTTCCGTGTATAACAATTTAATTTTAAGGTAAATGGTCCTTGGCAAATTCAAAATTATTTCACCCGTCAATTATTTCGTCGCTCCCAGTTCTCTAACTATTAATTTTAATCTCCTGTTTCCTCTTATTTCCGTGTATTTTGCTTGATTGTGGGTGTTGCGCCGGCCGGTGACGGCGGTCAGGCTCTCGGGGACCCAAGTACTCGATTTTTGCAAGTGCGAATTTGCAGAAAATTATCTACCCCTTTTATCACCGGGCTGTCTGAAAAGTATCAGTTACATGCTCTCTTAATTAATTATCCGTGATTTAGCTCTTGTGTGTGTATCTAAGACCTTCCTTAGAGTCTATTTTGAAAGAAATCTGTTAACCGTAAAGCATTTTACCGTCGCTTTGTGCACATGTATCATATCGGTTGTGATAGCGAAAATTACATTTTAGCGATGGAACTGGTTTATCCAACCTATCGCCTATGTGTTTGTTTGTGTTCATTCGTCAAATATTACTGATGAATTTTCTCGAGGAGTTTTATTTTCTTGGCCCAATTAAGTGTTCTCGTTCGACTTACGGTACTTCTCTTGTGAGGTAGGCCTAGTTCTACATGTACATAATCATGGAAGTTGTTTTTTTTTTAGTATGTACTCAATTTCCTTGAAGGAATTCGCGAATGGAAATTGCAAATTTTTAACCTTTCTGGTATTGCTTTCATTTGCTCCAAATTCTGTTTGTTTACATCTCTCTGTGATCGATTTTCTTCTTTTTGCTCATGTATACTTTAGTTTCTACTTCTTCGTATAGTTTTAAATTGGATGGTTTTGCTCAGTTCTTTCGTTATAGTTTTGGCTTGTAGCTTTGTCTTGTTAAATGCATTGGATTCTTCCCTGTAATTTTTTCGCCCATCCTCTTATTATCAAAACCTTGAATGTGAAGTTGTTCTCTTCCTATCTAAATATAGAGTTTGAAGGTTTTAAATTTCAATTCAATCTTCTAGGCATTTATCCGAAAAACTGTTAACAAACGAATTTGTTATCTTGGATGATCAGATCAATGGTACCACAGGCCTTGCACTTCGTGTATTGTACTCTGTAGTTTTAGAGGTCTTATTCTGTAAATATTTGTGTAGCCTGTAATCCTGTTTCGTATTGAACTTGAAAGTCAAGGTGTCATCTTTGGCCAAGGATTTGAGTTATCTGAGGATCGTAGATGAAATTAACCTCAATCGGCTGCTTCATCAGTCTCCGTACTGCTCATTTCTTTATACCAGAAAAATTTGATGCAGAACCAACAGTTGTCATGGGTCATATTCTGAACTAGAGCTAGCTCATTGCATGTTGATATTAAAGTCATGTGTTGTCATCCTCTAAGTTCATTAGTAGTGCCACCTGAATGCAATGTGAAACGGAAGGTGCCTTGACAAATTCACTTGATGGCTGTTGTGTGACTCAATGAGTTTTGTTCATCTCTGATAGATTTACTTCTAAGATGGTTGTTTAACGAATCGCCCAACATCTCTAATGTGAATTGGTCAGGTGGTGGGCCCTTGATTTGTTTTTGTTTTCATTTTCTGACACAATGATAACTCATTGGTCAGCAACAACGAGATAATGTCCATCAAAGCTGTCTGACTGTCAACTTTGATTAGTTTTACAAAGCATCCTATGGTAAAGCCTGTCTAGTGGTGCTACTCCAAGGGGGGTCTCAATCGACCCCTTCAGACACAGTGTGCTAAATTTCAACGCTTTTAGTCTACTCAAAATCTTTCACAGTTGTTTAGCCAAAATCTCTCTGTGCCTTGCACCATAATTCTGGTGCATTTTTCAACTCAGATCTTAACCAAGGACTTATACATGGAATGTATGACTGTGTCAAAGTTAATTTGCCCCTTCTGCAGCTCGAGCAAAATTATCTTCCCTGTGCTGTTGTGAACTGTTGAATCAGGTTTTGTGATGATCCACCTCTCCATGTTTTAACTGATCCTAGGTGAATGAACTCGAGTAAAAACTTCGGCTACAGTAAGACATGCCAAACTTTCCAAGCTGTCAGTCAGTGAAGATTTCTCCTTGTTTAAGCCTTGCTAACTCCTTGTTTTTTCGAGTTTTTTTTCATAGCACTCTCTTTGCAAGCTTTCATAATCACCTCTGTAGTTTAATGGCCACAATAAGGACTGTCTATCCTCAAATTATGTTATCCCGTGTAATAATCAAATCAGCCTTGGTGATGTAGTGGTTATGGTAGTTGGCTGCCAGCCTTGAGGTTCCCGGTTGAATTCCCTGTGGTCACCGGTTTCTAAGGACACTTGAAAATTTGTCATCATGGCTGTAGATGACCATGTCACTCCAAAACTCTGCATGTCCCTTGGAGGCACCGAAGTCCAAAAGGGGCATGGTCATTGGGTAGTAATTAGTCTGCACTATTTGGTTGTGTTTCAATTAATGGATCCTTTTGAGTGTGCACTTCTGCTAGTCGAACCTTTCATTAGTTGATAAAAACAAGGAAGTCAAACGTGGTGAGGGCATGAACAAGGTCCAAAATCTCGCTCACAGTAGAGTCTGTCATAGTTTCTAATCGAAGTAGCTTACTTTATTGGTTGACTAGATGGCTGCTGAGACTTGTCGAAATTTGACTAAAGCTTTTGTTATGCCACCTCTCAGAGATTGAAGAGCATAGTTAAGCAACTTTAACTTCAACTGCTTAACCGCAGGGGTCCTACCTGCCAATACCCCAAGTTTAATCAAATCTTAGGAGAGGAGCCCTTGACCTATAGCGTGTGTGTTTGGACATAACCAAACAATTGGTCTAGCTTATTTTGGTGCTCGTAGTCAGTCTCTGCTTTGATGCCTCGTGATGTTTTTTATCAGACCTGTAGCCTTACTCCTAGCTACTGATGCAGCACCTCGCAAAACCCCAACTTTCTCAGAGTCATGTTAATAATTTAGTGAACACAAATCAAATGGGAGAAGGGTTTTACTTGAAAAATCTCTCATTGTGATAAGATGCATGTCCGTGCCAATAGGTTTAATGAAGCGGCAAGAATCTGGCATTAAAGTTAAAGCCGGGGCTCCCTGCGTTTTGATCAAAAATTTAAATTTTGAGGACGGATTAGTTAAGTGTACTAGAGTAATCATTCATGGAGCATTTTTTATCCTCAAGGTTTCAATCTCTGTAAATACTCCTGTATTTAAAAGGTTGTAGGATCAAGCATGAGATTATCCAAGATCTAATCTACCCTACTAATTGTATCAGTGATTTGTCTCTTGTTAATCAAAGGTTATTTTCTTTTTAGCCATGGCAGAAGGAAATGGGGAGGTGGTCGATGACAAGCCGTGTGTCAAAGCCGAGCCCCATGTTGTAAGGACTGAAGACTATCGTAAATTGATAGACTACGGGCTAAACGAAAAGGTTGCGGGGAAATTGGACGAAATTTACAAAACAGGTGAGGCATAGCTGTAGCTAAACTCCTATCAAAATCAATTTACACCTGTAGAATCGCCTCTACATCTCTCCATCACTATGCTTAACCACGTAAACCAAACAAATATTGTGCCACCGGAATCACTTTTGTCAAAGTAATCTAGATGGAGTCTACTTATTCTGAAGTCAAGCAATCTGACCTGCCAATTTTTGTTGGAAGTGAAATCTTGCCCTATGGATGATGATCTCTAAGGGACACCCTCTTATTTTAACGATGAGATTTTCTATTGAAATTTTACTCTTGTATGATTCAAAGGAAATATTGAAATTGAATCAACTGTAAGTATTGTAATTCTTTCCAATTTGCATATCAATGGCCTCAGTGGAAAACTATGTAAGTATCTCCTCTGTGGGGTTTTTAAGAAATTACAGTTACTAAATTTCCTAAGAAAAAATTAAGTATGACAAGAAGCTGCAACATTGCAAACGCAGGTACTTAGTTTCACACTTAGGTCATCGATGTCTTTCTAAGGTTCCTTTGAAATGCCATAAAATATGGTTCCAATGTGGTTTTGAACTGTGGTCTATTTTTTCCTTGTTTTTATTTTAATTTTTTTTCAGTTGACAAACCATGTCATGTAGAGTATCAAATTACAAGTAAGGTTACCGCTACTTCAAAGAATGAAGACTTTCAATGTCATATTCTGATTGATAATTTTGACTTTGACAATCCTTTTTTTTTTTTCATTATCTTTCTAATGTTGATGTTTTCTATTCTTTAATCGTGCTTTTGACCCTCAAAGTTTAATGGGATTTTTAAATGATATTGACCTTCATTCATCTTCCAGTCTATTACATCTTGTTCTGTATGTTGATTGCAGGTAAACTTGTCCATGCCGATTTGGATGAACGAGCTTTAGACGCCCTAAAAGAATTCCCAGCTAATGATGCATTAAATGTTTTATCACAATTCTTGGAATCAAATTTAGAACACGTATCAAATAAATCAGCATACCTTTGTGGTATTATGAAAACTTACAGGCAACAAAAAGGTAGAGGCGGCTCTGGCATTTCAGCAGCTAACTCAGTCGGATCTGCGACCAAAGGTCCTGACGACGAAAAAATTAAGGTAAGTCAGAATTTTCATTGATTCCTTATTCAGGGTGACCATTCAGGCAAGAAGCTATTGCAAATCTGAGGAAGTGAGAGAAGTTCGCTCAACCCTGAAACGTCAGAGAATTTCATCGCAGAACCTTGAAACTCGAACTATTTAACTCCGCACTCTCACACTATGTTGATGATAATTGGACTTTGAAAATCAATCACTAATCTTAATCATATTTTTACCTTTAGCATTCACTTTAGTTTTTAGTTGATTTTATCCACTGAGCTAGTTGCTTAGTTAATTTATAGTCTGTATTGATAGAAGTAAGGCTCTTGTCGCAGAAATTTTCTGGGAGTTCGTTGACTACCAGATACCCTCTGAAATCAATTTAAAGTGCTCCAAGATTCGGGATTTCATAATGATAGGAGTGTAAGCCAGTGAAAAAATATAGAAAAAGCAAAGAAATTTTCTGTCTGAAATCTCCCCGTCATACCTGTGGATTATGCATATTATCATCAAGTGCAGTCTCTGCCTATAAGTTTTATATTTTGGAATTGTTTGAATTTCAAGAAAGTCAATCAACATTCATCTGAAAATGCTCAACCAATCAACATTTAATGAGCCCACAATTTTCTCCTATTTGACAGTAGCCTTATCTTACAATTTTTTCTGGGCTGGCTTATCGGAAATTGCCTCTTCCTCGATATGACCTTCAAAAACAGGCTCACTTCCTCTTCATGAACTGTTTTAAAGTTCTTAAACTCCTAGCTGATAGCGGGCGATTTCGTACCAAAATGGCGACCGGTGGTTCCACCGATCAGAATAAAAAAACCCCTTTAGAAGGTGCTATGGTATCATGGTGGTATCAGGGGCAGAAATTTTCCCACAATATCAAGGAAGGAAGTCACAGCAAGGCTCCCAGTACTGAAGTCATTGAAAACTCAGAATCCTGTAGCACAGAGTTTAAAAGCAAATTCTGCGCTGTTCACGTGTCCACCAGTTTTCCTCTCTTTCAGTTTGTTCTTTAATCTTTTATTTTTTGCAGGCTATTTTAGAACGAACGAATTATTCATTAGATGTAACGACTGGTCAAAGAAAATATGGGGGACCCCCTCCAAATTGGGAAGGTCCTCCTCCAGGCAACGGCTGTGAGGTAAAAAGAACTTTGTTATTTTTTCTTTCCTTGGATACCCAATAAATGGATAGACTTCCTGTTTATTGGGCATTGTTCACTTAGAAGTCAAATTGCCGTTGAATATATATGCATTAAATCTATGTTGTTAATATTGGAACATTGATTAGGCCTTAAGAAAAAGCTAGACTTGAGGAAGAAATCTCTTTAGGCATCAAAACCTGCCATTCATTACGAAAATCAATTTCCAGAAATTGGTGGGTGATGGGAAAAATTGAGACCATTTTCTGCTGCATCAGCAAAAATCTGGTGGAAGTAGCTTTATCCGACACCTGAAGAAAATGATTTGCCTGTCTTTTCAGATGCGGAACAAACGGACCAGCTTCACATGGATAGGGGGGNGGGGGGGGGGGGTATTAGGAAAGTATTGAAGGCCAACAAACAGTACCGCCTAACTGACAATTTTGGCAAAAACGAGTCAGCAACTATGCTACATTCTATAATATAAAATATGCAAGTTGGTGTTTTTAGTTTTTTCCAATTCTGTAGGGGAGTTCTTTAATGATGCTGTAATGTAGGAAAGAAATACCAATCTAACCTTAAAATTGCAAAAATGTTTTCTCTTTGCTCTGCAAAATTGTCAGTTTGCAGGTAGGCGGTATTGTTCGTTAGCCATTGTTATGCTATTTAACTCGGAAAGCCTTTTTATCAGACACGTTAGGGAAAATTTTTAGGTCTGTTCTTCAAGTTTTCCTTTGTAATCTAGACTGCTGAATCTGAAAATGACCATAGTTTTTCACAATCATGCCCCTATCTCCTGGTAAATTGAAATTTCCTGAGTAAAGCCAGTTTCTTTTTTAGACTAATTTTGCTTTTCCAGAATACTGGTGGGTCTACTGTAAGAACATATGTCATTTTCTGACTAAGCACTCAAAATTAATCAGGAATTTTCTATTAAATCTCCAGCACTTTTCAACATTTATTTCTGTGTAACATGTTTTTTTTTTTTATCATTCTAGGTTTTTTGTGGCAAAATTCCTAGGGATATTTTTGAAGATGAATTAATTATACTTTTTGAAAAAAGTGGTACTATTTGGGATCTAAGGCTGATGATGGATCCTTTGACAGGAACAAACCGGGGCTATGCATTTATCACGTACACTAATAGAGAAGAAGCTGCCAAAGCTGTAAAAGATGTAAGTATTTGTATTTTTCCCCTCTCTTTATTTCTTTTTTACTTCCTCAAATACCGCACAAGTGGTAATCCTGCGTTTTAAGTAAGAGTCACATCCTGCTTGAGGAACCTGCTAAAGCCCTGTCACACCTCCTCAGGACAGAGTTTCTACAGGTGTAATTTGAGTGATCACCCCTGATCAAGGGTTATTATTGTTTTTTATCATTATTTTCTCTCTCTCTCTCTCTTTTTTCTTTCTTTTCCTTTAACTTCCTGTCTAACCCAAAATTTGTATGAAGAATATTTCCTAGGTTGTCTCCTCTTTGCTCAAAAAGGGTTTCTATTAGTAGTCCCTGTCATGTTATGCCATCTGTAGTCCGTTTCAAAACAAATATCATGCTATCTTTGTTGATTCTCATGTAGTTGCTCCGTAGGGAAATTCAATCGAATTATTTCACAACAAACTGATTCTTAGTGAAATAGCTTATTCCTGCGTTCTCCCTTTCTTGTTTTCGGCCACTTTTCCAAATTGGGAGGTCACCTTGTTTTCTTTTTTCTCCCTCCTCCCCTCTTTTCAAAGTTGAACAAAATTTTGTATAATTTCTTCCTAATTCTGTATTCCTAAAATTGAGCAACACATCTTGTCTGTGATCTCTGCCGCGTTCTTACTAAAATCAATTGCACATTGAATCAAATATATATAGCAAATTAATAAGTTAATTAGATCAGAATTGAGGGAATAGAATTGAAACTGTTAGTTTTCATCATTAAATAAGGTACAAGGCCGTCAGTTCTAGTGCCTCAATTGATCTTTTTTCATTAGCCTAATGCAGCATAAATCTTGCATCAAAGGTTCCGACAATCCTGAAAACCTTGAAGGTCAGGAAAATTCAGAGAATTTATGGCAACCCGGAAAAGTCAGGGAGTTTAGCAAGTAATGAGTAGCAACTTCAGCTGGTGCCATTAGAGAGAGAGCAAGCAACTTCTGAGTGACTTTTTCCTTGATTCGAATTCCTAGAAGTGGAGTTTTGGTCCATAGAGTCTATAATTGAAAGGGGAAAAAATGTAAGCAGAGGTTTTGATTGTAGATGAGAGAAAGTTTTAGAATTCAAAAATTTTGCAGACAAGGAAAAGCAGAAAAAAAGCTAGGGATAGTCAGGGCATTGAAGAAAGAAGAAATTTTAAAACTTTAATGTAAGGAAATATCATACTCTCCATGTTCATCGATTGACACCAGTTTTTGCGTATGAATTTGAGTTATCGCTATAAAAACTATCAGCCTGCTGGGATGGAGGTGCCTGCAGATGCACTGAATCAACCGCCAAGAATGTTAGTGGGAGAAGTATTTCCTGTCCCCATAGCGCATTTAGAAGAAAAAATCAACTTAATTTAAATGCAATGTGTTTGAACATTTTTTATCAATAAGATTAGCCCCACTCAAAAGTGGAAGTTATAGAATTTTCTTTTTTTAGGAAGAAAGCTTCTCAAGATTTTTCGATTTTCTGAGCTTTGCTCATAAGAATGTGAACCTAATTTGTAATATACAGCAGTGAATAGTTCCACCTGGTTTTAAGGGGACTGTTGATTTTTTACATCACTTGTATTGAGGTTTTTTAAGTAAATCATGATTTTTGTGGAGGAAGGTTATCAAAAACTTACTTTTTATTTTAAGTCGTAGCTCAATTCCAGGTTTTTCCTTTTTGATTCTCTAAGAGAGCAAATTGAAAGCTTGTTGATTCTTAGAGATCCATTGTAGGAAGACAAGATGTGCTGAATCGAGCTGTCCTGTTATTTGTTTTCTATTAAATGTTCCAAATTTTGCACATTTGTTTTCTTTTGTTAAATTCTGCAGCTCGATAATCATGAAATCAGACCCGGAAAGAATCTAAAGGTTAACATTAGCGTCCCGAATCTACGACTTTTTGTTGGCAACATTCCTAAATCTAAAGGCAAAGAGGAGATACTGGAAGAATTTGGTAAATTAACAGGTAATTTTTTTTTCTTTCCATTCTCTTTTTTATTCCTTGTTCACCTTCTTTTCATTTACTTGATATCTGTAACAATCATCTCCCCCCCCCCCCNCATTCCCCTGGTAATAGGTAATCTGTTTCCACGAGTCATACTTTTTTTGTGTATCAAAATCTTGACCTAATCTTGTGTTAAGGCATATTGAAGAATTGAGCCTCCTCTTTTCCTGAAAAATGAATGTTTTTGAAGTATTTTGTATCCTCTTTTGATTGTCAATTCAGCTGTGCCTGTCCACTACCATAATTAATTCTTTCTTTATAAGCGCCATGGTTGCCATTTTTTCTGTATTTTTTACTAGTTATCAATACATTCTTACTCGTGCGCCCCAAGCAGCATGAAAAATAACATGAAGAATACCCTTTATCAAAAATTGTAGTTTATTTTCTTAGTGTTGATTCACTATATCGAATGATAGGTTCATCTTAGAAAACTGGAAATGGGACTTAAGCAGAGTCATTTTCTCCTTGTTGGTTCTATTGCAGACCAGGGATTTGCCTGCTGAAAAATTTGTGGCCAGTCTACCTGAGAATCCGGTTCACAGAATTCTCAGAAATGTGTAGTGGGGACTGCAAATCTCAAACCCTTGAATGCCTGTCATCCTGAACAATGGCTGCAACAGTACCCTCGGTTTTTTTGGTCCCTTAAGTTGATTACCAGGCATAGAGCCAAGCAGTAGCAAAGACAAATCCTGACCTAACAGCTTTATTGGAAGAATCGTCCACAATCCAAAGGAGTCCTCTGCACACGCTTCTTTCATCTCATTTCTAGTTGGAAGGGTAGTCAAGTAATGTCAATATCAGAAGTGGATGATGTAACACTGCTCTTGCTTCAATTCTGCTGACGAACACTTTTTCACAAAGGAACATCAGACACGGTAGACAGCAGCTGGTTGACTGAAACTGCCACCGAATAAAAATCATCGGACTCAGAAGTATCGCTCTCTGAACAAGTTGAAGTTTGCATCAATACCGGTTGTTGAAGGGCTGCCTTCATAATTTTGTCTTCTTTTAATCTTTGAATTATTTTATTTTATTCATTTTTCCTTTTTTTTTGACAGCGGGACTGACGGAAGTAATCATCTACAGTTCGCCAGACGATAAGAAGAAAAATCGAGGTTTCTGCTTCCTTGAATATGAGTCGCACAAAGCAGCCTCTTTAGCAAAACGAAGACTCAGTACAGGTCGAATCAAAGTATGGGGCTGTGACATCATTGTGGACTGGGCAGATCCACAAGAAGAGCCAGACTCAGAAACTATGTCCAAAGTAAGATCAATTCTTTATTAATTCTTCATGGGTTTTATTTTTATGCCATTTTTATTGTCAGAGAATGAATATATTTTGAGTTTTGATTCCCCTAAATTTCTCCTAAACATTGTTCTAAGACACCCTTGATGCCTGTTACTGGTGAAAATAACAATCCGTCAACAAGGGAATTTTGGCATGCTTGTATTGAAATACCCCTCAACAATCTTGCTCCCAACACCTGCTTTTGGGTAAAAAAATTGAGATCTTTGGGATCCTCCAAAGCAGGGAGAAGTGGGTGGGCAAGTGGTGACGAAAAATGGTCTCATAGAAATTGAGTTCATTCCTGCAAACCCCACTACAGTTTTATCCTAAGCCTATTTTATAGTTAAAAAAATACCTAAAATGTATTTTCTTCATACTTGGTTGATACAGTATAATTTGGAAGATGGAGCAAGGAACTTTACTTTAAGTATTAATTTTGTTGATGTCCTATATTTGTATTGTATGCTTTCAGGTAAAAGTGCTTTATGTAAGAAATTTAACACATGATTGCTCAGAAGATAAACTAAAAGCAACTTTTGAGAACTTTGGGAAAGTTGATAGGGTAAAGAAAATAAAAGACTACGCATTTATTCATTTTGAAGACCGGGATGCTGCAGTTAATGTAAGTAGCAAACTTCTATAATATTTACTTTATTTTCTTCCTCTCATGGACTTTTTTGTGGGGCAAGGATAGGCTAAGAATAAAAGTGATTCAAACAATCTGAAAAGAATCCCTTAATTTGATTGCAGACAATTTTCTTCTCTTTAAACAGCCGCTCTGGCTTGATTTGCCCAGCACTTATTCTTTATGCGTTAACAAGCACTTCTCAGCATGACTTGAGGGGCCAGGGGCTCGGACTCTTAATTGTGCTTTAACAGGGAGGTAAGAATTAGAGAAAGCTGGAAATTTTGAGTGACCAGGAAATATCAGAAAAGGACCTTGCCTACAATACTACAGAATTCAAGGAAATTGCCAATAAATTTCAAGATAGATTTGATATGATATTCCTTGCTATCTCCTAAGTAAGGTGAGCTTCTAAAATCGCATTTTCTATGTGCCAGTCTCGAAAAAGCCGGTCTGATATGTGCATTTTTCTGTAATTTAACACATGTTATAGTACGGAAAAGTGACTTCGTCCTGAGTTAAAGATGTGGAGCCTTTTGTTTTGAACAAAGTTGACATGCCGAATGCTGTAAATTCTAGAAAAACAATATTGTCAACTCGAGTGGAAGTTGAATTCTATAGCAAAAATGTGGATAGAAGAGTCAATTATATGTATGAAGTAAATATAGGTGGGAATAGTTCTGCTGTATGATCTTGTTTTAATCAGTTATGTTGCTTAATTGTGCTAACAGGCAATGAACGATTTAAATGGTAAAGACATAAATGGAACATCAATCGAAGTTTCATTAGCCAAACCTCCGTCCGATAAGAAGAAGAAAGAAGAAATTTTAAGGGCTAGAGAAAAAAGGATGATGCAAATGATGCAGTTCAGAGGAATTGGGTATGCTTTCTATTTCACTGTTTTGTCTTTTTATAAATTACCTTACTTTGCTGCTTCTAATCAATTCATCTGTTAGTATGACCATCACTGTTTGTATTATATTCCTTCTTGTCCGAGTAAGTGCAAGTTCACTGTTATTTTTTTACTCCAGTAGAGGTTTTAAATGCATCACCATTTTATGTGATCTTAAAACTTCCTCTTGGAAACACCATACAAACACTCTTTATACTCTGTCAATTTCAATTTAATCGATTATTTTGTGCAAAAAATCGATTTCTGCCAAAATCGAAAAAAACCAACAACACTATTATGTGGAAAGCCCTATACTCAAATGAACAAATATTGAATACTTAGATAAGATCAAAATACAGTAAGACCTCGAATTATTGGATCGTGATTTAACGGATTCCGAGATTTTACGGATCGATCCTCCGGTCCCTTCAGCGGGGCCGACTAGCGGGATTTAACGGATTCGGCCTCCGGTCCTGTGAAATCCAATAAATTGAGGTCTTACTGTAGTTAATCATCTGCAATAATGTAAGTAACTTGCATACTAATCATCCCTTTTTCTTTATATTTCAGTTATGCCCCTCAACACCCAAGTATGTTAGGCCCAAGAGGATCATCAGTCACGAGAGGTGGCAGTAGTTCTTTAAGAGCAATGGGACGAGGAGATTATGGTAAGTTAGAAGTCTATTCAGTGTGCTTGCATCAGCTTGATTTTAATCAATCATCTTGTATATTTACTCCGACAAGATCCTCCGGGTCACTCAGTGCTCCATATCTATCTCTTATGCAAGCTGCGCCTTTTATGGCTTAACTGTCAGAGCATGATACATAAATTTCCTTCTTTCAATCAGTGCATTTGAAAGGTGCCACATTTCCCTCTGTTTAATTTGTGAGGCATAGTTCCAGAAATCTCATTTGTATGCACAAACCAAAAAAAACAGTAATATGTCCAAGGAAACTGCATGAGCATCAAAAACTTTCTAAGTAAATAACTAATTATTTATTTATTTATTTGAATCTCCTATCATTTCAATTTTTGATCATTAGCTGATGGGGAAAGAGTAAATTTCTCATTTAAGACTTAAAGAAACCTTGAGAAGAACCATGAAGAATCCATCCCCATCCTTGTGCTTTAGTGGAACGCCTTTGATGCATTTGATAAAAGAAGTGAAAGATAACAAATGTGTGGCAGTTATGACAGGTTTTAAAGCTTGCTTCATACATTTATTCCAACCCTAAACATTTAATTTGGCATCTAATTTACCTTTCAATCATTAATATCATTTTAACAAGTCATCAAACGTTGTTATTTCAAGAGGGGGTTTTATAGTGTTTCATAGGTTTCATCTGAAATTATTTCTTGGTTAATTTACACCATAATTTTTCTTTTTTAACTTAATATGGTTCTCAAAACAAAATTTTATCCAGAGTGACATAAGGAGAATGTGCTGAAAATGGGAAAGCAGATAGAATGGGTTTCAAATATTCAAGTTGGACAGTAATTCTGTTTCAATCTTCAAACAGTGTATAGTCCTCACAATAAGATTCCCTTTTTTGTATGGTGGTGCCATGATAGAATCCCCTGCCTTTAGATTTGTATTAGGGTTAATGTGAATTTTAAGTTATACCTTGACATGAGCTATCAATTTTAGAGGGAAAGGAAGAATAGTATCAGGGTACAAAAGTATCATACCCATTTAGAGGTTTTTATTTCATTCTTTAACCCTTTAAACAGCTGGATGATTTTCACAGATGCCATTGGAAGAGCTAAATATTCAATTCTTTTACGACTTGATCACTCTTTAAAAAACATATATTTGTTGAAAAACTTTAGAACCTATGAACTTAAGAACTGTATGAGATTTTCAATGTGTATGCAAGATAATTCAAGGTGAGTTACTAAAAATCAATATTATAAGGCTAGTGAGCAATTGGAAGGCCTGGGAAACAGGAAAACTGTAACGACCTGAAAAACTAAAGCAGACATCAAAAATTTTCGTGAAAACTGAGTTTAAAAGTATGAGGCATTTCCGTAACCTGATAAAATAATACATTGTTGAACTAAATTCCTGTCGTCAGGTAACAGTGCATGGCTGAGAAAACAAATTCTCAAAATGTCAAACTTCTCAACTCCTTCATAGTGGTTCAACAAAACAGATCGACCCTCACAAATTTTCAGCTGTTCTTTTAATTTAAGCTCTTCCAATGTCATCCTATGTCTAAAGTTTATGTTTATCCATAGCCTCCTCGGACAGGTAAGTTGGAACAGACATATTGCTTCAAGTAAAATGCTTGGTGTGCTAGTTCCTATTCTCTCTTCTTTTTTACCTTTCAAAATGTTGTGTCTTAAAAAAATTCATTGTATCAACTTTTGTAAGGCTCATTGGAAAAGGACTCATTGTGTTTGGCCATCAGAAGGTCGCTCTGTCACCATGTAGGCTAATTATGAATATCCCAATAAAGCCAATAGAACATTGGTAGTTGTACAGGTAAACCTCTGAAAAGTGAATGTCAAAAGCAGAAGAAATAATTTATTCAGCCCAGAAGAGGGACTCTTCTTACAAATAATTGGATTTCTGTCTGGTAATTAAATATTTTAAATGTAGGATGCGCTGTAGTAGAAGAAGCTCGACCTTGTCTTGAGGAGAAATCTTCGGTGGAGCCCCCTGAGTTGTTGGAAAGGAGCAAAAATTAGACCAGATAACACATGGTAGCACTGTTGTGAGTTGTCACCACTCTAGAGTCAAGCTTACACAAGATGAATGGAAAAGCAAAAGTTTTCTTGGAAATTTCCTGAAATTATTCATTTAAATGACCTAAAAGACCTTGATTGGTTCATCCATGCGTACGTGCTAATCCAATAGTTAAGTCTCTTCAGATTATGAGTTATTCAGGGATTGGAAAATTACTTCGTCATTCTATAATCGAAAAATATAAATTCAAGTTTTTCAGTCGGAAATGTTCGCAAACGGAGGTTTACCTGTACTTAATTTATGAGGATCTATTATTTTCCTCCAAGAAGCTCCCTAGACAGACTACTCTATCCTCTAATCTCTGATACCATGATGCCACTGAATCTCTGATATCTGAAAAATTCTTCAACAAAGTGTATGACTCGAAACAGCATACTACAATGCCTAACCATTTTATTTGCACTTTAAGCTATGTTGAGTAATGGTGTAGAGAGTTTTGGATAGCATCAGCTTCTCTTGGAGATTGCTCAAAGACCCCAGTGCATAAAGGAAGTACAAAATTCATGGAGTATCTCAAGTGCAACAATAGCCTGCCTGCTGAGTAGACATAATGAGTCATTGATTAGTGAGTGAAAGAACCCATAAAGCAGTAGATTCCCCAATATCTTTCGCTGCAAGTTTCAGCTCTTCAGCTCAAGGCCAATCAACACTAGTCAGCACATCTTTGCGGCATCCATTACCCGGCTTGACCTTACAAATATGACGTAAAATTGGCTCATCCTAAAATGATCCCATGAGAAATGCCCTTCATTTAAACTTCATTTCAATTGAACTTTTAACTTCGTATTCAGTTAATACGCAATAGGGTCTCAAAATTTGTCCACAGGAATTATTGGCCTGTGTAGATTGGTCTTGCGTTAGCTAATTTTTCCCAGCAGCAGTTTCTTAACTCTTGACATTCTATGTTGACTTCTTCATTGGCTCTTAACAGTAGAGATACAGCATTGTAGTAACTTCTCATAATTCAAAATAAATTTTTCATTTATCTGAAGAATCCTTGAATTGAATCGATCACATTTCTTTGAAAAAATACTATTCCTCTGCTTAAGCTTGATAATCTTGTAATTTGAATTTCGAAGTGTAAAGAACTTTGAAAGCTAAGTAGTTTTCACCTTGGTGGGCATCAAACTCTTTCGTTTTTTGTGAAGGGTCCTTTTGGACTGCACTTTCAGGCATTTTTTGCACCACTGGAAGAGTGGTCCAGCCCTACATGCCCTAATCATACCGTGATCATCATAATCAGCAATGTCATAGCTGCAGAAATATAAATTCCCAAACGGTTTTAATACAAAATAGTCATGGATTCCCACATTATTGAAAAATTGACCCTCAAGTAATCCCCGGAACTCTTCTCTCCCGTAATAGACCCTGTTTCTAAGAGAAAATCAAATGCAGGCTTAAACTCAATAAGCCTAAGAAAATACTGATATTTTGAAAAACTTCTTTCGCCATGCAGAAGTCAACTAAAATAGTCCTCTTTATATGTGCAATCGGTGCCCTACTTTGCACTGAAAGCTAAGAATTTGAAGTACCTACTTAAATAGTACACATGTCCATAGCCAGCCTGGTGCATAAGAGAAACCAGTGCAAATGTTTCAATTCAATTTATGATGAGATAAGTTGACAAAATCACATAAATTTTAGTAATTTTTTCTCTAAATTTGACAACATTACTGCACAAGTAATAACTTAAAGTTTCTCTGCCTCCAAACATTAGCACTGAATAAATAGGAAAGAAACATGTATGTGCCCAATATTAATCGTATTTTCTAAGAATGATGACGTATATCGTTGATCAAGTTGCATCACATATTTTCTTCTTCTCGTTAGTTTTTCCCTGGTCTGACAGAAACTAAAAGCTTACTATTTAAGTAGATCAAATCTTTTTTCATGAAGTTGATAATTCAAATTATTGTTCCTTTGAACAATCAGCTCATTATATGAACTTCAAGAAATGGAAAATCCATTCAACTTTTTCATTGAAGAAAGTAGTAGAGAAACAATTTCAGTGAGTTTAGAGCCTGTAACCTATTTGGAGTTCATAAGAAAGATGCAAGCCTCCTCTATAAGTAAATATCCTTGCAAATGACAAAATGTTTGAATGGAGAAAAAGTTCAAGTTCAAGTACACAACAAGAGCAACAATTTCACACTGCATTTTCAAGTTTCTCAGTCCCAAATTGAGACATATTTTTCCTTTACCAATTTCTGTCTGGTAACAATCGTCTCTTTTAATGCTCACCAGGAGATTGTATTTTAGCCTTGAAATGTTCCGCAAATCAAAATTAATGATTTCTACCTCTATTTTCTTCCTAATTTTTCTATTTCTATCTTTCCTAGCTCGAGAGACAAAATAATCTCATGAAGGAAAGATGTTTTTTAATCGTATTGTTTAGGATATTATGTTTGCCAGGCAATACAGAGAAGGCTTCCAATCCTCAATGTCTATTTGCGACATGTAAGTGCGCAAATCTTTCTTCTGAGCTCATTTTTAAGTGCAGCTCATTCTCAGAAACCTTTTCTTACAAACTTTTTGTCTGTCAAATGAGTCCTATGTTAATACATAACATTTCATCCAAAATTCTAAACCGTATTTTGAGTGAAATTCTCAATGCTCAACGAAGACAATCTCCTGGTTTTCATCTATATTTTATTCAAATTTTTTGTCCAAAAGAAATTAGTGAACACACAGTATATTTATTGCAAAGTAGTTCTTACATTCTTAAGCTGTTCTCTAAGTAGGCATGTTGGCAGACCCAGAGTAATTCTTCCCCTTCCTCTCCCAGAAATCTGACTTGAAATGAGGAAACGCATAAAGAATTCTAGATTTTCACAAAACACCTTACATTTCAATCTCAGACCTTGTGATTACACTGCCATTATCTCTTCTTTTTCATGAGCTCCTCTTTTGTCAAGGGTTCAATTCCACAAAAACAAGATTTGCTTGCTTTAATCCCTGAATTATCAGCTTAATGATTATATTTCATGAACCTAGGGGTCCTCTTTCCTAGTTCTTATATCACTGTCACAATTTCATGAGAAGAAATTTTTGTTAAACCGGGATTGTTATGTTGTGTTTTTTATAGATTATGGTTGTTACGACTATTACGGGTATGGGGATTATCGAGGTGGCTACAATGAACCATATTATGATGAAGGTTACCGTTATGAAGAAGTTTATTACGATTATGC
Organism: Bemisia tabaci; assembly: GCF_001854935.1. Lineage (NCBI taxonomy): Eukaryota > Metazoa > Arthropoda > Insecta > Hemiptera > Aleyrodidae > Bemisia > Bemisia tabaci. Next base: position 416,270 of record NW_017547308.1, read on the forward strand.
GCCACCTCCACCTCCACCACCCACCCGCGGGAGAGGCAGACAATCACAGCTGGTGGGTGTTGTCCCAGTATTTTGTTTTTATTTATCATTACACAGGCTCACAGTGTGCCCGCTCAAAGTGAATCCACCCGGTCTCTCTAAGGGACTGCTTCTTCAACTGACGTTTTTGACGGATTTATATTCCTTGAAAGGAGTCTGCAAGTTATCCACTGTAGGAATGTCATACGATATTCCTATCAATCAATTTTAGTCAAACAGTTATAAGAAAGTTGCATGAAAGAGCCATAATTTCATAACAGCACAGCTGGGTGCAGTAAGAGGCAATGAGATACAGCAATGTAACTCTACTGAAATTGAAGTGTTACCTCTCAAATTATAATCCTTAGATTTTTTTTCTTTTTTTCTTCAACTAAATTTTTTGTTCGCAATAAGGGAGCATAAACACTGAGTTATTACATGATTATTTCCCTTTAAAATGTTCTAGAAGGAGGAAGAGAAAACGAGGATACATTTCTGTTGATTTTTTTATTCTGCCATTGTTCTTTCAAAAAATGATACCTAAGTCGTAGAGAATTGCCGTATTTTCATTTTTTGACTCATGATGAAACCCTGTGGAAATTGTTTTCCACAATTATTCCAAACCTCAAAGCAGTGTAGCTCTTGAATTTCTCGAAATGCAACTTTGGTTTTTTATTCAAGACTTGGTCACCCTTCCTTCCCTAACCATTGAATTTTAAAGTAATTCTTGTGAAACTGACAGGCATAGGCTCTATCGGAAACACACCTGACTTATTTTTAAATATTCTCGGTTGTTGTCTCATGATACAATCACTGTCACAAAGATTAGTAGTGTTCTTTGTGTTTTCAGAACACAAAAGACTTCAAATTCTCATGGTAAAAGAATAACAGGTATGGACGTAGAATTGACTTGCCTCTGATTGGCTCGCCTGACTCCTACGTCACAGGCCTGTATGGAGGGCTTGTGTACAGGAGCTTTATCAATGTGTTCGTAAGAGATGGCCTGTCTCATTTAGTGTGTGTATGTGAATTCTGTTAGTGTGTTGGTAAGAGGAGATCCGACAGTTAGGTGAAATGAGGACTTTTAATCCATAATGCTTAACTGCAGCTACTACACCCATACCTGTGTTCCTCTACTATGTACGCCAAATTTTGCCATAGCATGGAAGCAACTTGTGATGCTATTTGTTCATGGCAGTATGGGTACTTAGTGTAGCAAGTGAAGTAAGATGCTACCAGAGTCATTACAATGATTCTATGTTAAAAGTTAAACATTAAACATTGGAAATTTTTGTGGTTCTCAGAATGAGCCGAGCGCTTTTATTTCAGTAATGTGGTGGTAAACATAATGAAATATTTAATATGTTCTTGATAGAACATAAAACCAAAATTGACGGATGCAAATCCATAATTTATCTCTCAAATTCTGTATCAAACCAAATGAATTAGTTTTAACCTGCCCTTCAGGAGCACTTCGTGTAAGTTATCATCACAGCACTTGCAAACTTCTCTCCTTTCCCATTTTCTCCTGGCCAGTACAGATTTCTTATTTACAAATGTAATCCTCTTTGACTGAAGGCTTATGAATTAATGAAGAGCAGTCATATATTCTTCACTCTAAACTTTCTTTTCGCTGTTTTTTAAAATTTTTAGGAACTATTTCTTGTCTCTAAAATTACGGAAGAGAGTTACTTTATATATTAGTTTAACTTAGTTTCTCCGTAAGTTACCTGGTGGGTTCACCAAAATTGAGTGGATGCTTTGTAGCCTTTTTAAAATGTCAAGTTTGATAGTGAATACCTCAAGGCTTAAGTGTTCCTCAAATTTGAGTTAATTTTCAATTGCAGGGTTATCCAAAATTTTTTGGGAGGGACGACGGCCCAGTCTACATTGCCATTGACTAACTGCACTGCATTTGCCTAACACAACTATACCAAAATAGAAGAAAATAGCTTCATTATTGATTTTCTCCTGTTCCTGTTTCTCTTTTTATCCATGTTTTATTTTTTCTTCCCTCCCTCTTTATATGATATTTTATCATCATTTTCATGGGAGCAACCGTCTGGGGCCACATTAGTGTCCGTTAATGCAGGAGTTAACTGTTACTGCAGTTACAATGTAACAGTATGCAGTACAAAATTTCTATTCGTTGAACTAATGTTCAGGTCATTTCATCTTGCATCAGCAGTTTTTATCGGTTATCCAGTTGGACTTCATTTTGCATTTTGGAACAACTGTATCTAACTCATCCATAAAAGCACCTATCTACTGATCGAAAATTTTTTGTTTCCTGAATGAGCTAGAAATAGCAGTGCCTTGTTGCATAATGTACTCCAGAGATACCCTTGATTGACTTGCTGTTTGCCCCCAGTCAATTTTTTTTCTCTTTTTAATCAATTGACCTTCGTTGTAGTTCAGAATGCACAGATGTTATGCAGATTTATGTCAATAAGCTGTCATAATTAAGTCTTCCCCTGTTTCAAATTATATGAAATTGATTTGGAGTTACGGCAAATATCACGAAGGTTTACTTTGTCCTCAGTTTTCCTGGTTCCGAACATTACTTATGTTTCTTACTCTCAGTTGTAATTATAGAGATCGGTCACCTCGGAGTTTTTCAGCTGCAATTCCGGGTTAAAAATATTTCAGAGGAAATATTATTGATAAATTCAATAGGATTAAACTGCAGTTGCCACTTTTGTTATTGTTTTTGTTTTAGTTCTTTCTCCCAATTTTAAATGCTCCCAATTCTTTTGTTTGGTTTTCATCATTTCAATATGTCCAGGTTTTTATTTTTCCTTGTGTGTTTTATAGCGCTCCTCCCCTGTTTTTGTTTTGTTTTGACTCTTTCGTTTTCTCCTGGCTTTTTTTTCCTTTTGATAATTTATGCGCTCATTTTCTTTCATCCAATCTTTTTCATGACCTATGCTTCATTGCAGCGCTTTTAGTCTGCTTTTAACGCATTGAGTCTCCAAGCTTGGGATATCCGTACTTTACTAATACCTCTCTGCGTTGCTTTGCTCGACTTTTGGATAACCCTGCTGTGTGCAAAGTATTACTAAAAAGGTTGATGCTAATACTAAGTAATAATAATGCTAGGATCATTCCGCCTAAATGGGTGATAATTCATGTGAGCTATTGAAACCCTCAGTGAGTATTTCACTTATTAAAGTTAGTACCACACATTTCACCCCTGCCATGAGCTGACGGTGAGCTGGAACAACTTTGTTAAGTGGAGAGTCCATATTGCCCTTAAAGAAAATATCCATCTTGTAAAAATGAAAATACATTCCTTGCTAGTTTGTTCGAGAATCTCATAGTTGGAATCCTTTCAGAATTGACTAAAGCTCATGAGTCCATGTTCAGTCGCTCAATTAACTTGTCAAGCCATGTTCATGCTCCAATTCTTGAATTGAAGTCAATTTCTACCTTCCTCAGGCAGAGGTAATATAGGGACTTAAAATAATTCGCCTATTTGTTTAGATAATATTGCATTTTTTGTACTTCATCACATCTTTATGAGTCTGCAATTTTTGGTCTAAAACTAGATCAATCATCCTTTAAGCACTCAATACTTTTGTCATGTTTCAATTAGCTTTGCTACTTCATCTAACCAGTCTCAAATCGGTAAAAATCATCCATCTTATTTGCCAAAACTTCATGTTTTCAGGGAAAGTCTCAATAAATATGTTGTTCCTCCCCATTTCGCAAACTTAGAAAAGTCTATACCTTCTCTCTTTCCCTTTTCTTGTTCTACAGGCAGCTCAAGGTCCACCCCGAATAAAAGCTGCAGATCTAGATCTGTCAAAGTAATTGTATGTAAATCTGCCCAATTTTACTCAGGCAGATGTAGATCTGGCAATATTTTTGGGCAGAAGCACAAGTTGAGCCATAACGTTTTGCTACTTCTGCGTTTTTGAAGTGTTTAATGAAAATGCAGTAAACAATGTATGAAAACTAGTCAAAAAAGATTGAATTACAGAAAATTATGGTCTTTTACACAAAGCCTACCTTCCCTGACACCCTCTCCCTCTCCCCTTAAATGAATGTAAGCTCGCCCCAAACCTAATTGCCCAAATTGTAGCTATCTTAAAACTTTTAGCTCTTTTGAAATGGTGGACTTAGAGGGGAACTCAACCTCTAAAACTGCCTCTTTTTGGTATTTCGGCGCCCCAAATTCCTGAAGAATCATTTATTTTTACTCCTGTTCTGCCCTCAATTTCCCCTCATACGGAATCATGTGGATCGAAACCCAGAAATTCAAATATTCATCGTCGTCCTTTTCATGCTCAAGCTTATAATTCAGATCACATCATTTTCAGTGGGGTTTAGGGTTTTCATCAGATTTTGCCTCCTTTGAAATTTGTTGATTAATAGTCCCAGTGGACTCAATTAAATCTGAAAACCCATCATGAGACAAACCTGGTGCCAAAGATGAATGTCAGACTGATTGAAACATGACAAGTGTGTTATTTTGATGAAGTGAGTAAAACTGAAACAAGGGAGCTGCGTTCTAGTCAATGCTCCACAACTTGAGACCCAGACTAGCTGTATTTGAAGGGAAAATGTGATAAATTTTCATTGTAATTTTGCAATGAGATCCAAGCTTGTATGCAAGTGCAATGAGTGGACGGTCAACTGATAATGATTAACTGCGGCTTTAATAGGCTGGCCGTGGGCGTGGAGCGGCAGCACGTGGCCGAACCGGTGGGCCAACGGCGCGTGGCGCACAGCGGGGACGAGCGGCAACATCCGGGGGCCGTGGGGGACCTCGACTTCCCGTACGTGGGGGTTCCCGCCACGCCAAAGCAAATTCTCCAGGTAACGGGATTTCGCCATAACTAAGCTTTACTTTCTCTGCATGTCGTCTGCAGCCTTGGATTTAGGGCACTCGTCCTGGAGCTCCTGCATGAGATCCTAGATTCCTCGAGATAGCATTCTTGCATTGTGGCCAGTTAAAACCTCATGGGGAGCAGTGTTAAGTAGATGATTTAGCCTCCTAAGTCCCCACAGTAAGACGTCTTCCCCTTTACTTCAGTAGTGCTTGAGACCCGCTGGCAAATCCACTCTTCATTTCCAGTCCTGATTTGAGTCACCAGAGCGCTACACTCACACCATTGAATGACCTATAGGGGAGCTCTAGTGAAAAATTTATGCTGCAAAAGAGAGATTGATTTTTTGCGTTTGACGGTGCGAAAAGTGAAAGTGTGAAAGGTTAAAATGGACTCGGGACTGCAGCGCTATAGCAATTGTGAAATCTGCGAGTCTTAGGAGGATAAGTCGTTGCCTGATATTTTATTTATTTTAATTTGACTCATGAGCAAGAAAGTTTAAGTTTCATCCTACCCTACTCAATATTATTTCAACATACAAAGGCTGTCCTATGAAAACTAAGAATTGGCCTTTTCTGAGTAAACTATGTCAAATATATTGAAATACTGTTTCTAGGAACTTGGAGCATATTTCATTATCTTTCTAACAAGCTCATTAGATGAAAAATACACATTTCTACAATCGTTTTTCAGCGAAGTAAAAAAGAAATGCGCAGAAATGTTGAAGCCATTCTTTCAGTCCCTACCACTTCTCTGTGTGGACACACTCCCAATCAAGAGTGCAACCCTTAAGATGTTAGATACGACTGACTTGCTTAAGCTCTAATAAAAACTGACATTGTTCTTCCAATAAAAACTAAATTCTGACCAAAACTAAAAAAAAAAAAAACCACTAAATTCCACTAAAAGCTATAATAAAAATTGTCAAGAAGTTAATGGCCCAGGCAAATTTTCTGATCTCAAAGATGCTGATGAGCTGACTTTCTAAGCCTCATTGAAGTCCTCAGGCTACCTATAAATGGTGCTTCCACTACCTAATCGATATTATTGATCTGAGACTATCATCTCTTTTAACAGCTCAGAGGCAGGTATATCATGACTGATGAAGGTAGGGTAAAACAGTGATACCTGCAGTTGTCAGAATTTCTCAGGGAAACTCACTGCAGAAAACACTCATCCTCAGACATGCGCCTTTGTTGACTTGGAACGCAATCGCTGTTATACGGAGCGTTTGTCCGCACAAGCTTAGACAGTTTTCATAATAACCTCACTATAAAAGTCGCACCATCCAGCCGAAAGGTTACTACGTAATTCCTGGTGTTGCTATGTCCTCACAGAGTAGAGTTGGAAAGTGAAAATGACCTCACAATTTTGGAGGAGTTTTTTTTTACGTTGCCAATAAAAACGCTGTAGAAGTGTGAATTTCATGAAAGGCTTTTGAAATAAACTATGTACAATTTTTTGTGAACCTTAATTCAATATCTTCAAAAAGTTGCTCAGAACAGGCCAATCTTCAACTTTTCTCGGGCAGCCTGTGTATTTTTTCTCTTCTGCTGAAAGCCCGTGGTAATGGTTTTTTTTTCCCCCTTTAATTTTATATTGTTGAAGTACAAGTGTTTTGAATTTCATTATAATTTCTAAAAATAAGTATGAATTCAGTCTCCACCTACACAAGAAATTTTGCTCTTGCAAATATTTGGATAGAGCAAGTACGAACTTCTTCAGCTCCCACGCTCTTGTCTTCTACATTGAGGATCGTACTGTCCAATAAAGTAAAAGAAAAATTAATGAAGCAAAAAAGTAAGAAAGGGTTGTGAAACTCAAAACGATAATGCCCCATTTAATTTATGATTTAATACTGACCTCTAAATTCTGATCCATGATGTCATGATCATCCCTTCCCTATGTGAAAAGGAGCATCTCTTTGGCTCTTTCAAAAATTAATGTAATTAGCGATCAGGTGAGTTAGTCTTTAAGTCTTCAGCTATTGTGAGATATGGACTATACTTCGCAATGAGGAACTGCTGTCTGTCTGGCTCATCCATAGAAGCACCTATCTGCTCAGGGAAACTACTGCTGCAAATGATGTTTCTGTAATGAGCCAGAAATATCAGTTTCTCATCACCAAATATAGTCAAAAAAGGAACCAAAATTTAGAATTAGAGATGTAAAAAAAACTCGAGTATGTTTTAGTACAAAACCAAAGGAGAAGACTGTTCAGCCGAGATATGTGCATTGAAAATACTCGGCTGGGGTCCCACCGATAGACTGGTACAGGATTCCTTCTTTTTTAGACTTTTTTTCTTCCTTTTTACTCGGGAGTTGTTCAGTAGCGACGGCAGATGGCAAAAATAAAAATTTGCTTTTTATAACAGTACGGGCCATGCTTTACTATCATCATTATTAATTACGGAAGGACAGAGAGAATTTTTAACTTTGAACATATATTTCTCCTAATAAGTGTTTTGTGCATGAGCTGTTTTAAGCCGCCTCTTGCGTTGAGCAAGGGAAAAATATACTAACAATAATAGGTAAACCAACCCCTTCCCTTCGAAGAGTGGAAATATTGTAGCAGGATCAAGGCATTACAACTTCTTCAGTTAGCAGTTTAGAGTAGGTAGCTCGCCTTTGGTTCATTGTTTTAACTTGTAGTAGCAATGATTCGTTCTAATTTTTTTTTCTCCTTCTCTCCCTAAGCTTTTCAAAAAACGTATTGCTTTTTATAGAAAAAGAAAAGATGGTGGTTGCTATCCCTGCTTCGTTTGCACTTTGATGGATGTGGTCAATATTATGTCAGTGTTGCAAAATCCAAATTATTAAGTATAGTAAACGGCTCATGATGTTTTGGCGCAATTGAGCAAAAAATACAATTTTATTAACTCATTGAAGGATGACTTTTTTCCATTAACCCCACATCATTTTCCTAAAAATGAATGATAAAAATGTCCATGCCTCGTCACTTCATTGACCTCTCCTCAAGGTTGTGGCAATGTAACCATGTTTTCTTTCTTCATGTTGTTGTCTAGTTGCGTTACCCCACTTTAGCCTACCTTTTTTCCACCTCAGTCTGTAACCTCATCGGCCATAGATCATGCTCTTGTATTAGTCCATTAATATGCAACTTTTGTTTTGTTGTCACCTCCTGAGTCTCGCGGACTTGCTCTTATGTGTAATATGCGCTTTATTATATAGCGACAAATTTTCATTTCTTATTCTGCCTCTTATCAGGTAGCTTTCCAGCTTTTTTCTTGTATTTGAAATTGCTAGCTTAATGAAAGCTATATCTTCGCAAGTACAAACTTTAATTAATTTAAATTTATTTATCATCAGAATGGCTACTTCCTCCTCAATTCATGTGAAGGAATCTCTTTCTCTCTCCAAATCATGCTAATTTTTATGCTTCATCGTTATCCCCAAAAAATGTTGTAAGTTTTGTTTTATCGTTCTTTTTCTTCTGAAAGGAAGACACAAAAGTTGAAATTTTGATACTTCAGAAGAGAAACTTGTTTTCTACGTTTTACTTTGGTTAAAAATTATTTAATTAGAATAGAGAGGATATGATTTTTTTATTTTCTCAGATCTTCGAATTTTGAATATTCAAATATTGTTTTATTATCCCCTCGTGTCTTGTAGAATTGAACAATTCTCCAACATCAATAGTCAAGTGTACAGATTTCTCTTACTACTTCCTAAGCTATCAGAGCCCAACCTCTAGTCATTTCATTTCTGCGATTCCCTGGATCTAAATCTTAGAATAGCATCACCTAGATTTTGGGCATGTACTAGCCCTACCCAGGCAAGACTGGCTACTAATTTGGCCAGAGCTTGGACGTATATTCTCTAAATTTAGGTGATACCATTTTACCTCCCTCTCTGGGCATAAGCACCACTCTGTTTTTCCGTGTATTCTTAATTGAGTACCTTAAGAAAAAACAGCAATGCGTTATTGAGAAAATCTTTGAAAAGTATGTATCGCTGCTGAATATAGAGATAGTTTTTAGTGCTCTCATTAATTTTATTAACATTGATGATTGTTATGAAAGTATGACCAAATGTAGTTCCTGGTCTGATAATTTGAGATAGTACACTTTTGATTAGGTCAGAGTTTCTACTGCCAGGATAACTCTCCAGGGAATTGAATTTATCAGGGGAGACCCAGGGAATTCAACGTCAACTCTAAAATGTATACTTTTGAATAATAAGCTGCTCTCGTTCTTTTGCTTGTAATCAATCTCATAATTAAATGGTGTAGCAACGCTCTCTGGCAGAGTGTGCTTAAAGCTCTTTTACGCTAGCGTGTCTTCTCATGTAAAGTGTTTTAATACCTACATGCTGAAATTGGAAGAAATCAGGAAATATGGTATCAACTGGGAGAATATTAATTAAACATCAGGGAAATCTGGCATGAAAGTAAGGAACTCATGGCCCTTCATGCAGTTAATCCCATGAAGCGTGCACTCTCGTAGACACCAGCGATCTTTGTCAAAGCAGCAAGCAGTGTAAGGCTATTTTGTGCATTCTGCCACTAAGTGTGAAATCGCAAAAACTGACAGGTTTACCTAATTTGATATGTTCGCTATGTTCTTTTTTGTATTAAGTGTCCTTGGTGTGCTTGCTGAGTTTGTTGTGTGTTCACTAAGTTTGGTGTATTTGTCATGTTTGTTATGTTTGATGTCTCGGATGTATTCATCCTTCATATGTCTGTTTTAGCTAAGAACATTTCAACCTAATCATTCAACAACAAACATTTAATCTATGCCATTTTCACGACAAGTAAGACCCTTTCATGTACCCCAAACAAGAGGTCTCTCACAGTGCTTTTTTTTTTTATTATTAAAGCTCTCAGTGTCTTCACTGACTGTTCACAAACTAATCTCATTTTTCTTGTCCATATAAATATATGTACACTCGTTGTCTAGCCTGACTAACTAAGGTGCAAATGTTCTTTGGAGTGTAATTCACTGGCCTTAGTCCCTCAATTCTCATCTAATTTTCACGAAAGACCTGTTAAGTGAGCGAAATCTTTTCTTTTAAAATGTATTTTTTTTTTCAGGATTCAAGGACTATCTCTTCCTTAAATTTAATTCTGTTATTTCAAGAAGAGGTCATCTCCGAAATTCGGACTAATTGAATTTTCCACGGAGACCTACACTTAACAGATAGGCGAATCAGCCCCTAAATGCTCACAACTGGTTTTGCTGTGGAACATTTTTTTTAGGGGGCCTTATCTCCCTGTAATTTCGGCAAAGGACCATCTCTGTTTGCATGGCCCCTTTTCGAAGTAACAGGCAACACTGAAAGACCAAAAGTATTGTTAGAATAGAAAAATATGTCTCTCCCTCTTGACTTGCAAGCTCCTTGGCTTCTTTAATTTGCTTGTCATTCACAGTCAAAGAGGAAAGTTTCAGCCCCCCAAAGCAGCCAATAATGTTACTGCCTTCGCTTTTTGACTCATAACATGCTTTGTCACTCAATACCATTTGTTTTATCCCAGTAACACTGAGATAACGTTTGTCTGGAAAGATTCTGAACAATTGAGAAATCTTAATTTTCAAGCAAACATTCCAGGACTAAGCATAAAAAAATCAGTCATTTTGAAAGTGAGTCGTATCCATCTTAATATATTTTCCCTCTCTTCAGCTCTAGTAATCCAAAAAATGTCTAGTTTAACTCCGACTTTACAAATGGCCATCGTACATAATTTATTAAGCCCTCAGTCTCAATAGTTAACCAACCCCTCGCTTTTTGAACGATTCTTTTGTTTCTGATCAATTTAAATAAGTGGAGATGGCCCTGTTTCAAAGCCATTGATTCACTTATCTGTAGATGGAGGTCATATCTACATTATTAAAACAATTTCCAACGACACCGATTCAAACAGTTGTTGGTTTAGTTTTATCATCATGAATTTTAGAATCATAAGCTCAGTTTCCAGCCTTTTTCAAGTACAAATTGTAAGATGGTCTGGATCACCATGCCTATTATTGTTGAGAAGCTTTTAAGTTATCTCATTCGGGTAGATATCTTTAAAGTGTTAAATTCTATCGGTTTTTTTATTTTTGGAGTATAATCCAATTGTTTGTCCGGTGTCAGATATTAATTTTTATTTCTTATTATTTCAGCAGGTAAGCGCAAATATGACGGTGGGAACCAGAACTCGGGGGAAACAAAACGGAGGTACCAGAGTAGCTGGGGGAGTCAGCCGCTGGCCCAGCAACCGTTGAACTGTACCACTGGTTATGGGAGCATGAGCAATGGAGGTGGTGGAGGCTACGGTAGCAATGTTGATCATCATCAATGGTATCAAGACTCATACCAATGAAACATCCATCTTCCATCTCATCGACACTCGCCACTAGTTAACTACATAAACTAATCGTGGTTTTTTTCCTTTTTTAATTTATTTTAAATTGAATTATATTTGTTCAAAAATTTGTTGAAAAAATTATTGATGTTTTAATTTTGTTAAAAAAATAAATAAAGAAAAAAAGAATAGAAATTATTTTTGAGATCGACGAATCCACAAATATTTATTATAAATTTAGTTTTGAACTATTTGCTAAGTCCGTACGGATGAAAAAATTTTAGCCTATATTTACTCTCCCAAATCTTGTTCATTCAAAATGAAGTAAAATCTTTTTATTTGTTTATTTATTTTTTATTATTTTCGGTGACTCATGATCCTCCCCTGCTCTGAAGGCAGCACTGCATATATTTATAGGGGGTTGACCTTAGGCAAATGTTCATGTCAGATCGCTTATGTTAAACAAGTGTCATTTTGTATTATTTTTGTATGTTGAAACTGTTTGGTTATTGGCTTAATTTCGTTGGTTTCTTGTTATGTTTGAGACCATTACAACCTTTGTTTATCTTTAAATTTTTCTCTTTATTTATTTTTTTTTATCTTGTAACATAATGGAGGAAAAAATGTTTCATAACTATGTGACGACCAAGTTAGTGTTTGACGCTCTGTGTAACATTCAAATTACATTGATGTGTCATCTTCAAAAAATGTTACTTTTGAGACTAATGTCTCTAAATGCTATCTAATAGGACTGCTGAATGTGATTTTGAATGTTTACATGTATACTCTACATGTCATTTGTTACATTTATGTTTTAAGTTATATTTTTGTTTGCAATTATTTTATTATAATTTTTTGAGCTTTTCAAAAAGCTCACAATTTTTTCTTTTAATTTATTGATATATAGAATTTTGAATGGAAGAAGTTCCGCCCCCCTCCCCCTCCATTTAATCCAAAAACCTAGAAAAAAAATGTTCAAAGTGTATTTAGAAAAGAAAAATAAGAAAATAAATTAAAAAAAATAAAAAAATGAAAAAAAAATAAGAATTATAAATGCATACTTTTTATACAAAAAGTTTGTTTTGCTTGTTGCTTTTTATTTCCTGCTTTATACAAATTCTCAGCATTAATTTTAGTGTGACTTAGTTTTACGACTGAAACAGAACTTATTGATCTATAAATTTGAACCACGTAGTAATGTTTCTTGAGTAACTTAAGCATTTATTATTACTCGATCAATATAATTAATTTAATTATGCAATCAGCCTGATGTATGAATTTTATCTCAATAATAAACAGTTATATTATGTGAAAAGTCTTTCTTTTGCTTTAGTTTACTTAATTTGTATGCTCCTTTTTGACTAAACTATTAATTTTTAGTGGATACATGTGTAACAGCCACAAGATTTTCCCTTGATATTTTCTATGTACCTCAAAATAAAAAGAGTGTGTTAAATGGGGAATGACATTCAATTAGGAAGTGAAGGATGCAGGACATTGTGCGAGTTCAAAATTATGTGGACACTAATCTAAAAATACAAACATTTTTCTTATTTACCATTTATTCAGACTTACTCTAATCACATTTAATCGCAAGGGGCATTGTTTTTTAGTCTTTTTTCCTTCCAGTTGCATCTTCATCAGAGTCATCAGCAAGTTTTTAACTTCCTTATATTATAGAAGGACAAACATATATACAGTTAACTTCCTCTAAGTCAAACTTGCATAGGGACCAGATTGTTAGTTCCATTTAGGGAGAAATTCCACTCAGAGGACTTTTTGTTCTGATGAAAAATTTGATGAGACCTTAAAGAAATTTGACTCTGAGGAAATTACCAGCACTAGAGCATTTGATTCAAAAGAAGTCAACTATAGGTACATATAGCCTTAAGTATTATATACTGTGCAAAGGGAACCAAAACTTCTGGGTTTGAGGTGCTATCTCGCTAAAAACTGATGAAGGAATGTCCAGTTGCATCCCATTTTAATCAGACACCTTAGAATTATGACAGATTCAAACTTTAGCATCTCTTGTTGAAATATCATTTTCAGAACTGAACCGTCTTCCGAAAAGATAATTCAACAGTAAATTGTTGACCCCTGACTGCATCATCTTTGCCGAAATATTAATCGGTTGGTATTGTTTCCTGGGCAAGAATATTCAAAATTGAGACCTTTTAAAAAAATCAGAAATTGAGTTTATGGAAGAATATCACTTATCCCAGTCCTAGAATCACTTGTCATTTTTCGGGAAGAAACGAATTGAAAATTGAAAATTAATGGAGAATTTGCCGAACTCAATTGTATTGCTTCATCTGAGAGTGCCTCACGAGCCAGGTTCGCAGTATTTTTTTAAAAACATTTTCTGAAATGGGCAATCGTAGGAAAAAAGATTTAAAAGTGAAAAAATGTACCACCTCATGACGTCATCAGGCAGCATCTCCCATTTAAACACATGTATTTTAGCGGATTAGGTTATTTGGTCCTGTACCCTCAGAAATCGTTCAATTTTGAAATTAAGAATATTCTGGTACTTAGTTCAGTCAGTAGTTTCCATTTAAACATGAAATTGATCAAATTTCAGCAAATTTTCCATTGGGTTTTTTTTCAATCACCAAGTAATTTTATTTTGAATTTTGCATTGATCCATTTAACTAATACAGTAATAGTCCACAATACAAACATTCAACCATATGTAAATTTTGGTGGTGAAATACATTGCGCAATACAAAAATTGTGAAATTACCTTTTCCTGCGTTTTTTGTGTGGTGCTGTTGTCTGATTGTTGCACAAGCAACTGATTTGTTTTCCCCGCATCTGTATAGGTACGGGAAAATAAAAGCATGAAAAGGAGAAACAAATTGAAATAACTTCTTTTCAAGGCACTGTCGCAGGTTAATTTGTCAGAATGAAATGATGAGAAACTCTAACAATGAACAAAAATTATAAAACGATGAACTGTGACAATAAATTTAAAAGATGTAGTGGGAAAATAATACTCTAAAAAGGAGTGAAAGAAAGTTGCAAAGGAGGAACCAGGGAAACTCACGAGATATAACTAATAAAAGGTATAAGAAACTTAATCCTAGAAAAACTGTTCTGTTGAGTTAATTTCTTAGAAGGACCACCTATTGCACTATAATTTTACCAAGTCAAAGAAACTGGAAAATTCTGAATTATTGGAAACCATGGATTCATCTACAAATTGCATCACAAGATTTGTTATGTGGATCATCCCTCCTCAGATAGACCTTCTGCATATACTATGACTATAATTTTTCTTTATGACAGGCGATTCATGAATTTTAAAAAATGAACAAAAAGTGAGAGGAAAAACTGCCAATAATAATATTTCTTAAACGCACCATTGCTTGGCAATAGAAAAGTCGTGCAACAAAGAGAGAAAATACCAAGTTGATGAGCCTTCGTGAGCTGAGATGTTTCGATTCCGATTTTTCCTCGATTTTCTTAGTTCTTTCACCAGCTTTTATTTCGTATCTGTAGTTTTATTCTCTTATCCTCTTTTGATGAGGGGACAGATGATTGATAAACCAAAATAAAAAATGAGAGGGAAGAATACTGAAGCAAGACTTCTCTCAGCCCTAAACCCCCCCCCCCCCCNCCTTCTTCATTAAATCTGTTACCTACACAAGCTTTAATCGCCTCTCTTTTTAGAGGCTAATGCAATTGAGGCTTGGATGACAAGGCGCACAAGTGAAGCTTTTGACAAAATAGAGGTATTAATGCTTTCAACTAAATCTAGTTTCAAGATATATTCCGAGGAACATCTTTACCACTCAAATGCAATTCTTAAGCATCAAAAAGTGAGTTTGAACTCTCCTTCCGCTGTAAGGCTCAATGCAATTTCGAAACCTCAAACATGTATTCATTGAAATAGCAAAAACTGTCGACTGTCCATATGCCTCTCGTTTTTCAAGCTCCTCAATTTTTAGATGACCATTCACTAACCAACTTGTTAATTAATTAAGCGGAGGGCTAAGGCTCGCCCGCTGAATCATACTTCCCGCCTTTTTTCTGCCAAATTTCCATTGGCCAGCCAGTCACCAGATAATTGTTATGGTCATCATTCATCAATATTGACGTTTTATGTTGTAAAGTCGGGTGCCCTATTATCAGTGATTAGTGATTTCATAACATAACCTCAAAGCATTTTTTGTTCCCGTGATGTGATGTTGATCTTCGGGTGGATGGCGCGTGTAGTGTTATAAGTGTTGATTTTTTTCGCGGATTATTCAAGTGTCTATGGTTTAGATCGATATTTCACTCAACAGCCATGAGTTGGCGAGATGATATTGTTGCTAAAATACAAAATAGGAACCGAGAGCAAGTCTCTAGTTTCGAGGAACTGATAGTCACACGTGAGTTAAAGCTTTGTTTTGAATGAATTAACGCCTCAACAACGTAATTTAAGAAAGAAAAATTTGGGTGATTGGTAATGGCCCCTATTTTGTTGTATCCATCAGGCTTTCCGTCGTTTTGCGTGAGAGACTTGAAACTTTCCAACCCATTGCTTGTATAGATATCTTGAACTTTCCGTTAGAACGTAGAGAATACATCCCTTCATTTACCGTGTCATTTTCCATCAGCTCTCATCGGCAGTTTTCCGAAAGGCATGCTTACATAGTTTTGATAAGACACTTTTGCACTTCACCTTGTCTTACTACAGTGCCCAGTTCATTCAATCGAATCTCTGACGGTACATTGTTCATGGCTGTTCTATTTTTTAATTTTTCACCTGAAACCAAAATTGCAAATGCAAACATCACCCTCAAAAATTTTTTTTGATTATGACGTAAGATACTTTGAAGAATGGCATGATGCCGTACTGTGAAGAGCGAATCAGCAATACTGCTAATATCAGAATGTTTTCAACAATGCTGTCAGTTCAATTTGCCGGGAGGAAGGTTCCTCTCTCTATTCTACAGTGGAATTGAGGCCAATATTATTTGTCAGTTCCCCTTATAATAAAACAGACTGCGTGATCCTTTGATCCTTCGGCCATCAAAATGGTTTATCATTTTGAAATGATGGACTTGATAATATGTTAGAGATAGTGTCAATCTGTCAAGTTCTTCTGAGATGATGGACTAGATTCTGGCGAGAGAGCTACAAAATTTCAATAAACTATTCCATGGACATTTGATTCATTAGTGTGCTGGGTTTGAATAGGGCAGGCAGGCATTCTTTTTTCAATGCTCTATTATGAATTACTCATAAAAACCTCTTGAGAAATCTGAAAAGTTTGGGGGGAAACTCCTCTTTAAGATATGGTTCAAACCTGCACAAAAGGAAACCCCTTGTGGTCTTTTTCAAGTAAAATTGATGAAGTGTAAAATTTGAGCAAAATTAATTGTGAAAAGCCCTGTAAAGTCTTTCATAGACGCTTTTATTTCTATTTTACCAGATGCACATTTTACCTTAAAAAAGTTCCAAAAAAGGGTTTCCTTCTTTATGAATTTTGAGTAATAGCTTTAAGAGTCTCTGAAAAGTATTTTTCATTAGTCTCTGCCACTTGGGTGCCTATATTAGATTGATCATGTGTTTTTGTTCTTACGCAGAAAATAAAAATGTTGTGCTTTGATTTTAGATAATCGCCTTTTTGAGAATTTCCTGGCCCTGAAAAGTGAAAATGTTCAATTATCAGTTTTGAATGAAAAACTGCGTGTTGGTAGCTTTGAACAATCAAAAGCCGGATCATCTGGAGGTGGAGATGCTGCATTCACAGAAAGAATTCTTACTCTCGAACAGAAACTTCTAAGCCAGCAGGAGGAGCTCACCGAGTTGCACAAACGGCGTGGTGAAAATGCTCAAATGCTGGTGGATCTGAATGCCACTCTTCAAGAAAAAGAAAAACTACTTGCTTCGAAGGACGAAAGGTATTGAAAACTTAAGTTTCGTACTAAATTCATGCTTCAAGTCTGGAGACTCACATTGTTTGGCAACTTATCTATTGAGATATAGCATTAATGCATCCTAAGTTACAAAATGTCAAATTTGTTTACCTTTTTGTTTATAAGTGATTAGGAGGGCTCACCTTACAAGCAGGTAATGAAGATACACCAAGTAATTCTTCCTTATAAATACCTGGCTGTAGATGGAATTCCCCAAAAAATTATGTGCTGGTGTGAAAGGAAATGACTTAATCTGTCTTCAGCTGTTGTAGAACAACCATTCAAATCAATACAGTTTATCATCTTAGAAATTTTTTGAAGTTGAATATAATTTGTGACTCACAGAGTGGCATGCATTTTCCATTGTGTTCAATTAAGTTGTCTTTTTTCCGTTCCAAAAAATGAAATTGGAAACAACACAATTCTTGAGATGCATGATTTTTGAGTTTAAGTTCAAGTGTCTCTGAAGGTCTCCGGAAAGTGCCTAAGGGCTCATAGTAACATAGTTAGCAAGGGGAATCTTATGAGGTCTGTAAAAGAGGTCTAGTCTGTGCAGGGTGACCCGTCTTGCAAGCTCTGGGGGCAAGAATATTTAGCATACAAAATTCTGTTTTTAAAAGTTTGGAAAAAGAAACTCTGATCTGATTTCTATGTATCTAAGTTCATATAACGTTACGGTATAGTTTGCAGGAGGATTTATTGGTCCAACTGATATGAGCCATCATCTTCATCAAGACAGAGGAAGAAGTATGTAAGGCAGATTTTTAACAAAATTGAAACTAATTCTCAGTTTGCATAGTGTTCATACTGTCTTTGAATAAATGAAAATTTTGTATTTCCAGTTTGCTGCAAAATGACAAGACTATAGCAAGTTTGCGAGCAGAAATTGAAATGTACAAAAAAAGCCGTAAAGAGCTTGAAGACATGAATCAAGTTTTGAAGGATGAATATCAAGCCTTACACCTAGCTTTTACTCATCTTGAAGAAAAACTACGTAAAGTACAGGTAAACCTCTATTCTCCAGCAAACCACAGTCTTGCCAAGGAGCTGAAATGATTTTCAGCCACTGCCCTCCCCCACCCTTGCACCAACGAATAAAACATTATTCATCGGTACAACACTAGTGATTGAAACGTTATTTGGTGGTATTATCTTGGTATTATCTTTTTTTTTTTTTTTCACAAGTTAGCTGCTGACAGGGCACAGAAGAAAAGGTCTGAATGAATGAAAGCAAATTACAGCCTTCAGGCATTATTTCTCAAAAAAGGACTCTTATTTGCTTCATCCTTGGTCTATCTTCTTTTTTTTGTATGTTCAATAGTTCACAACAATTTTAAACAAAATTTACCATAGACTCAGTTTCTGATAAGTGATAAGAGTAAGACTTTTTTTACCAGGTCATCAATGATTTGTCTCTCACTAAGAAGTTAGTTGTAGATGTAGATGTCATATATTTTTTGTTTTGTTTTACGGAATTTTAGATCTAGCATTCATTACAATTTTTAACATTAAAAGGCTTACAAGCATCAAACCTCAATTGACCCTAATTTAAATCATTATATGGAACTTCAATTTGTTGAAATACTTTTTATGTAGCTTCTTATGGTTTCCTACCAGGATGAAAACAGAGAAATGGTGGAGAGGCTTATGAAGTACAAAACTAAAGATGCTGAAAAAATGAACGAGGAAAATGAAAACTTCATCAGGTAATAATGAATTTTCATTCTTTTAATAGTCACCTCGTAATGACGGTATCAATGTAACTAAGTGACTTTTCATTCATTTAATATTAGTACAGTAAAAGCCTTCTAACTTTATTTTGATTTTTTCACCATCCTTTTTTTACACTTGAAAGAACTCTGTAGTATTTTGAGGAATGACAACATAATACCGTATACATCTCTGAATTCACCTAAATTTTTTGTAGGCAAGAACGGAATTTTTCTAGAAAATATGCAGAAAAGTCAACAATGCATTTTGTTGGGGTATGCATGCATGGACATATAAGGTAATTTAGGTTTTGGTAATCTAAGTGGACACAGAGGAAAACTACAATTTTCAAAATGCTATGAGGTGGTCTGCTATTAGTATTAATGGTTCTCATGCAATATGACAGTTTTTCTTGAGGTAGAAATATAAACTGACTCACATACTCTTTACTTAAAACAAAAATCCGACTCTAGTTGCCTCATTATAAAAACAAATTAATGATCAAAGTTTGAGAATAGAAATTTATGAAATTCCAATTGCAGCCAATCAGATAGTTATTCCCATCCTTCATCAAAACTGCAAAAATACATTCCAAACTTAATGTAAATTTTGAAATTCAAGTACATGTTGTTTTCTGTTCCCCATGAATGACAGTGTCACTATGTAGTGGTTTTTTTCCTCATGTTCAAATTTTTATTGAATCTCCTTTGTTGAAGTTAAGTTTACCTTTTTCTCAGAAAAAAACAAATCAAACTCCAAAAAGAACTAGAAGATGCTGCAAAAGATACTCTAGGGTTTACACCTGATAATCTCTTCAAAGATATGCTGCCACCTCCTATTCAAGCAGTCGCTGGTGTACCCACCAAACCGTCCATTGTGTTCGTAAGTATTTTTTCTTCTCTCTTTAATTCTGCAGTGGTTGTCAATAGTTGCAACGCAAAAGTTATTTGTAATTTTTTTTTTCTTTTGTAATCCCTCAGTGGCTGTTAAGGATCTTAATTTGGTCAAAAACACTTGCTAATCTTCAAGAATTCTGTCATGAAGTAATAAAGCACTGTTATATGTAATGACATTTTTCCTAATTTAAATCTAACTGCATGCTTTTTTACAAGAATAACTGCAGTTATCATTTAGTAACAATTTATTACTTAAAATCCATTTATAAATTTTAATCGCAAAAAGTCAGGGACGCAGAAAATGCTCAATGGGCTGGTAGCGGGAGAATTATGAAGGCACCTGAAAAGAAGGAAAAATTTGAATGCAGAAGGGAGTAATGATCTATATTTTTTAAATTTTAGTGTTTCTCTTTGCGCGCTTAGTGTTTCTCTTGGGACGATAACTGTGTTCTCTTTTATGGAAAGATTACAGTGAACCGCACTCTTTCATGCAAACCGTGCATTCTAAAGATACCTAATTTCAAAATTGTTGTATAGAGGACCCCCTCAACTGGGTATAAACCCTCAAAATCCCCAAAGTATAATTTCATGATTACTTCCTCAACGGTTGACAACACACAAAAAAATCAACTCCAGTCCAAATTTACAGTTTGAAAGAAAATATTCAAGTTATCATCACCACATATGAGCCAATCCTGTGTATTACTTTATGTGTCATGGACCACCTGGCAATATTTCCTGTTTCTATTGCCACTTGTTTATTTCTCTCCTACATCTTTTTTAGACTGCTCACAATGGAGAAGTGAATGCCATCAAATTTAGCCCTGTGGACAAAGTCATCGCCACTGGTGGTGCAGATAGATTGGTGAAGCTATGGGATATCTCGAAAGGTAAATTCAGTGGCTTTACTGTAAGGATTCCTCATGAAGGATTCTAAAACCTATCTTTGTAATGAGGATTATTTAAATCGCAGTGAATTAAGGGAAAGGTTTTGACGCATTGAGTATGGAAAACTCCTCATTAGTATTATGTTGTTTGTAAATTAAAATAGTTTTATCATGTATCAGATCTCTCAAAACATACACTATTTTTCTTACACATACATATATACACTATTTTTATTTGAAAATACTTAATTTTTAAGTGATAAATCAGTTATGTCCCGATAATTATAGACCAAACAGCTCTTCTTTAACATGTTTACTTTCATATTGTCATCTTCAACCGCTTCTGGTATCTTTATGAGAGTGTGGACTGTTTTGTTCTATGAGACATATCAAATCAAAAGTTCAGCCAAAATTTATTTCTCCCAAAACTTTTATATTTTATTATCTACATGAGGCTGTGGTGGTTGTGGAATATGCCTTATCAAATAGATTGGTGCATCTGTGAGTGGAGGCAAATCGTGCAATTTATGTTGAATAATTCAGCGTTTCTGCCAAGGGAAAACCCAGGCAGCGGAATTTTGAGGGAACTCCCTGAGAATTGGACGTTGACACTGAATTGTTTGCTTTTTCAAGTTAAACATTTATCTTTTTGGGCATTACTAAGCCCAATGTTTTTTTTTTTTAGAATAGGATTGTGTGGTAGTAAAGTTAGACAAGAATTTCAAAAAGGAGAGGTAGCCTTTTAAGTCGTCATTTATCAGAACCTTGGAAGAGTGATTGTATTACACCTCTTTAACGAGTAAGGTATTTTATGCAATCAAGGAAAATACAGGGAAAGCTCAGGGAATTTATAAGTGGAAATAAAGTAGAAACTCTGAAACTGTGATCAGTAGATAACATTGTAAAATAAGGTTTCAGCAACCATGGTCTCTTGATAACAGAGTGATATAGTTTCAAAAATCAGGCAGCATGTGGTTTATGGCACAAAATCAGAATTGATAAATCTGCTCTTGCTTTGGTTATTATGACCATAGTGGCAAGGTAAGGGGCAATTCTGTTTGATCATAGCAACCGACAGAACTGTCAGCATTAAAATAATAGAAACATACTTGTGCAGAAAAGTGTTATAAGCTCTTACTCCGGAAAAGTGTAAATGGTTGTCTGAAAAATAATGTAAGCTTTTCCTTTTCCAGGTATCCAAGAGAGTAGGGGGGTTATGCAGGGTAGCAACAAAGGAGTTATGTCCGTTGAATATGATACCACTGGAGGCCTAATCTTAGGAGCATCAAATGATCATGCATCCCGTGTATGGACTACAAGCGACATGCGATTAAGGGTAAGTGACTCTTCCTAGTTTCAGCTCCTCATTAACATTCTCTGTGTTGTCTCATACAGTTTATTTATTTGAAGGTACTGATTGTTACATCTGCTTTGTTAACTTTATCATTGTGCTTGAATGGACTCTGATTAATTAAAAACCTGAATGATCTCATCATGATGGGTTCTTTTTTTCTATTTATTAAAATGATGTTTTCATCAAATGTCAAATTCCTCTCAATTTTCGTCAAAGTTTGGCTTGTAGTCCCTGTTAATTTACCCAAATAATAAATTTTTTGTCAATTTTTTCTCAAAATACAGTTAGCAGAGTTGAGTTACTCCTAAATTTGTAATTCTTCAATAGAAAAGAAACGGGAATTAGTAACAATGATAGTGACAGTGGGCAAATTTCAGGGGCAAAAAGAGGAAGGTACAATATTTATGATTTTGAGATTTTTATGAAAATGAATTCTATCATAAAAACACTTAAACTCACTTGCGCATAAAATTTGATAGCTAGTGGACGCGTTTCGCGGCTCTGCCTCTAGCATCTTCACCGCGACTCTGTATCACACAGTTCAGAGACAAAATGTTCTAAATTTTTTATAAAGTGAGGTAATTTTTGTTAAAAAGCCTCGCAAAAAAAATCTTCGGTAACATTTTGAAGATGTATCAATTTTTTCAACTAAAGCTTAGTGCAAACACATCCCAAATCAAGTGAGATGTAAGGAAGTATACCCTTCAATTGTGTAAAATGAGAAAAAAAAATTTCAAAGTGGGAAAAAGATAAAAGGAGAGAAAGGTCATCACTTCGATGAATAAGGGAAAGTTAATGCATTTTCTCAAGAAGTGAGCAGGGAAAAAAATCCTGGCTGCTCTTTGAATCAAACCTTTCAAAGGTTGCAGTATGCACTTGCAATTTTCAATATCAGCCATCAATATTTTAGTTAAATCAACTTCTACTGAAAAAAGTATTTTTCCAAGAAGTGAGCCGAATCTTTGAGAATTTTACCATTAGAAGAAATTCCAAAATTTCATACCAATAATGATAGGAAAGGAAATTGGTAAAACAAAAAACAAAAAAACAAGTAAAATGTTGTTTCTTTTTATCGAGAACAATTTTATTGCAATTTCCAACACATTACATTCACAAGTTGCTTGTCACTAAAATAAATACACTCAGTTTTCATGCATTCCCACATTCATTCACGCCAACAAGTACAATTCTGTTATAGTATTTGAATTTGAATTACATTTAAGCTAACTGCTACTTTAGTATTAAAAAAATAAGTTAAATTTCTTCCTAAATAAATTAAAAAAAAATATAATTAATTTACCTACTTAATTATATCCTAATTTTTACCAAAATTTAACATCGTGCGTCTAGTTGACGCTATTTGATTAAAAATGATCAGAACTTTGCTAAGCACAGAGTCTGACCATCAGCCAAGCAAAATTTTCTCACCAATTTCAATCAGCAGTAGTTGTTTCAAATTAAGGCAGATGATGATTCTCTCACTGATGGTGATATCATTCAGTTTGTTGTCTCGCCCTATTGAAATCTACTCGGTTCTGTTTCTCACAATGTTATTTTTCAATCACCTTGAAAATGATGAGAAAATAGCTCGGTTAGATTCAAAGTGATCTTTTCCCCAATTTCTGTTCATAAAAGTGCTTTTTAGAGCCCAGTCATCAGCATCACACTCTTTAACTAGGTTGTCCTAATCTGACCGTTACTGCTAAAGCATAGGAACTCTGATTATTGCACTGAATTTTCATGCGGAAGGGCATTTATTATGCAGATCAGTGGTAGGCTAGATTTTTTTATCAAGAATTAAGAAAAAGACCACTAGGAGACTTTACATCAATGGGGTGAGGACAAGAATCGAAAAAAATTCCTTAAATTTATCCTATAGGAAGGTAGTTCAAATTTAAACATCGATGTTGATCATCTTCGAATAAGGTTAAGTTGTAAGCAAAAAAAGCAAATTATTTTGTTGCAAAAATACTCTTCTTCTTTTTAATCTCTGTAATAAAACAGTCAGCAAGATAATCGGTCCTTGAAGGGTGATGAAAATACCTTCTTCTTGTCTTCTTACCGGAGAAACATTTGATTTTGCATTTTTTCCAAAATCCCTAACTTACTTGAACTGATTCGATTGTTGTCCTAACCTCAAAAATCATGAAAATGCACAATTACACAACAATTAAAATGCCAAAATAAAAAAAAAATTAACCTAATCGTAAAAGGACACCCTAAAGTAAATGGCCTTTTAAAAACTTTACCTATATATAATAAATTACACTATTTAAGTAGGACTTGAGTGTTTCAATATTTTAAAGTTGGCAAGGGTTTCTTACAATTCTCAATTTTCTTCCATTTGATTCACTCTGAGTGTGAACACATAAGTGTGTTTTTAAAACACTCCGAGTCCAAGCTGAGAGCAAAAATATTTATTTATTCATATTATTTATTTTTATTTATTCATGAAATCATGAAATGGCTTTACATTCCAGTTTTACAATTCTATCAACAAGGATACAAGTTAGGAGAGTGTCAAAAATTTCAAAATCCCTGTGAAATATTGAGTTTTGAGTCAAGCACTTATATTTTTTACTCATCTTTAATCAGAGGTCTGAACCTTAGTAATTAGGCTTCTTTGATGAGTGTGCTCCTCACTAAAAGCAAATATTTATAGGCAAAAATACTGGTTTCTCAGTTTTTATTTGAAACATAGTTTTTTTTCTTTCTTTTTTTCATTTCTTTTTTAATATTTCTTTTTTTTTATATTCGTGTCGTCTCAAAACACTGATATTAACAAAATTTCAGGGAGTTATAATTTTCTCTATTCTTTTTTTTCTTCTTTCTCTTTTTTTGGTTGAATTCCTCACTTGGGCTCCAATTTAACCCCTTTAAAATGTTAAATTAGATTAGATGCTTCCCTTTTCTATCTGGAATTAAGTTTCGATTGTTTTCAATAAATATTCCTAGCACTAATTTTCATAACAAGGGAAGAACGGTTGAAATCTACTTAGAATTCAAAATGGAAGAAAGACGAGCAATAGGCAATGTGATTCCTTCTACAAACTTTTCATAAGAAGGAAGCAACTCTTTTAATTAAAGCCAAAACAAAGAAGAATTAATTTTTGCTTCTTTTTCGCAGTGTTTTTTGACTCTGATAAAGTATTGTAATAGAAAAATTTAAAAATGAGCAAGCACCATCTATTAAAAACTTTCAGTGGCTGAAAACAGAGGCATTTTACTCGCATACTCGATGAGAGGAGCGGCTGTAGTAGGAAAAACATTGCCATTATTTGCAAGAAGCATCTCACCAGAAACTGAGCTAACTAATCCAGAATATAAATCTCTTTACATATTTACACAATTTCTAATGAATGAAAGTAGGGAAGCTTGTTTTCAGCTTATCATTGTGGTTGCAGAAGATTTCGTCCAATTCAGACCAGTTACCTTTTTTAGGGAGAAAAATTCATATCATCATTAAAATATATACTTACAAAGAATCATTCATTAAACCTTGTTGTTTTTGACTATTTTTCAGACAATTTCAATGAAATATGAACTGTTCTTAAAGTTTAATACCTGCAAACTTGGCAGCAATTTATATTAAGAAGTTAAAAATCCTCGGGAGAATATTTGGATGGGAAGTTAGTGTAATAAATAATAAATTAGGAATCATAAACACGGTGGGAAATTTCCATCCAGCCCGATTTTCACCTCAATTTTTAGTTCATTGACTTGATCAGAACGAAATCTCCATTGCTACCTTGAATCAGTCATGCTGATTTGTACCTAGAGCACCGGTTTTAGGGCAGGGTTCTCCTGTTCACGGGAAAATTTGTCTTCACTCGCATTTTTGTCACTTTGTCGGAAAATATTACTGAAATTTTCATTGAAATGTTTCGTAAACTTTAGATTTTAAGCCATCATTTACCGTCTGTTTAATGCAGCAACGTCGGGTTTCCTCTTAGGTTTTTTTCATAGGTGGAGAGATGGTGACTACCTAATGAAATAGCAGATCAATTTTGTAACAGGGCTGTATGTCTGCTCTGTAGCAATACAGAAATCCCTCAAAAATACCCTAGCAATCCTTATCAATGAATTTTTTTGGAATCTTAGGTGCAGCAAGCTGAATTACGTGAATTTTGGTTTTTTTTTGGTAATCACATTTTAGGTCCTGGATATTTCTCTGGTTCTCTCAGATAGCATTTTACCGCTTCATTTTACTACCACACCCCCTAATTGTAAAATTTTTCAAAGGATTAGTTAATTTTCCAGTTTAGGTATAACCATACTTTATACTGCGAGGCTAAAATTTGAATGGCATCAAGAAATACGAGTGTCTAGCCCAAAACTTAAAATTTGTGTCAAATTTCTTGCTCAACGAATGCGGGGAAATTTCTAGAAACATTTCAATGTTAAATCTGAAAATTGTATGACTTGGCCGAAAGTCGGCAAACTTTCTCGGTGACATGACGAATGGCTCCCAGCCACTCTTCACTCTGCGAGAGAAACGGAGGTTTCCCATAACTATCACAGTCGGCGTGCCCGGCAACCGGCTCGGCGGGAGGGCGCAGGGGGAGGGGGAGGGAGCTAAAATTCACGTGGGAGGGGAGACAAGGGGAAGGGGCAATGGCATTTCTAGTGATGGCAACGCATGGGCTCAGTACCTCCGCCCGTGGCCGTAGCTGACGTCGTAGAGCTTGCAGAGGCTGTCGGTCCGGGCCACGTGGTTGAAGCCGAGGCCGAGGCCCAGGTTGATGGAGGGCCCGGGGTTGGTTTTCCGGCGTTGCCAGACGTAGGACCACGCCAGGAGGACGACGACCTGGACGGCGACGAGGACAGCCCCCGAGACGAGGACGCCGGCCAGGTTGACGCAGAGACCCTCCGGACTGCTCGGGTCTTCGCTGAAGAAGGCCGAGGTGGCGTTGTAGTTGCGCTTCTCCCGGTTGAACCCGAACTTGTCCGTGATCTGGATCGTCTCGACGAGGAGGAGGTCGTCGCGGGAGGTCGTCGTCGTCGTGTCGCGTCTTCGGCGGCGTCGCCGACCGAAGGAGTTGACCGAGCGGAGTTCGCCCGACGCGTCCTCTTGGTCGCACTGCACCGGCTCGCAGGTCGGCATGCACGGCGTCACCAGCGCCCGGAACTGCACCACTTCCGATGACGGGAACTTGAAGGCGTCGAAGTACGAGAGCAGGATCTGTGGACAAATCAAATATTCACAGTTAGTCGCTCACCTCCAAATAATTGAAGAAAATGCAATCAACTAGGCGTAGATTCAGGAAACTACCGCGCAGGGAAGAGCACGATCTGAGTTGAAGAGGAAATAGGGGGATGGGAGGACCTTGCCAGTGGGATGGAGGCCCTGTCCTATCTATAAGTTTTTCAAAAATGGTGTTCAAACTTGCTATCCGGTATGTTGAGGTCTCATCAGAGCCAGGTAGCCAGGTGTCGTTATTCTTTCGACGAAGCTACCCCAGGGCACTTCCTTCGGGGCCAGTAGAATACTTTTATTGAGAGAGTCCCATGGAGGGTCCACACTAGGTCCTATGGAGGCCCTTAGCATAAAAGAAAATGGTGGGACGGGGGGGGGGGCTCCTGGTGGGAGGGGGTCGTCTGCAACTTTTGGCGGTTATCACCTCTCGTACCTTTACCGATCTTGCTATAGGAGAGGTCTTGGTTGAACCAGTTGGTTGAGAAGATTATTCGAATGTAACGCACAACTGACAGAATAAGTTTAACTATGTAATATGACGCTGCTAATAGTGAACGAAACGTAGTTTTCTGTCATTTTGCAATATGTGCATGCAGCGCCCGCCATTTTTTATGGCTCATTCAATCAGAAACGGATCCTCTGGTGGTCATACTCTCTTCAGAAAAGTACTCTAGCTGCAGACAGTTCCTCAGAGTTGGATTTTTTTAAACCGTCTGTCCGTGCGACGCGACGGCGGTGAGGCGGTTCCTGATGTTGACTTATCCATAAATGTTTGGTAAGCACATTTTTCGACGGTGTTTGTCCAGCTCATGAGTGTTGTTCCAGCGCAAACATATTATCATTCCTACTATTCATGAATGCGAGCTGTGACTGCGCGCGCATGCGTGAGAAACCCAGGACGGGTGCTGGAAACTGACCCGTAGCCAACATCTTCATCTCGAGTGGCTACTGATCATTCGGCATGCTCCTCGCTCCTCCACGACGAGGCTCGAGCGCACATTCTTCACCCTATTAGCTCATGCATTCGGAGCCTCGTATGCAATAACAGCGAATGTGACATTTATTTTAAAATCGCGTCTCGTGTGAATACACTTTAGCAAGGGCCATCCGCAAGCATACCTGTCACTTCAGTCAAAAAATACCTATCTGTATCAGAGCACAGCAACATTTTTGCCGGAAATTGGTGTCTTTTTGGCAGAATTAACTGCTATTGCATTTACAGTATCTTTCATTTTATGATGTAAATTTATTTCTTTTTTCGCGATAATTTTCTATTAGAGGCCTGATTTTTTCCTCTCTATTCAAAAAATGGAGATCGATTGAAAGCACTGAGGTAGAGTCGACGCCAAATTAATTAATGCACTTCTGACAGTGACAGAAGATCGTCTGACGTCTTTTTTACATGTTTTAATGCAAGAAGCAATACTGCGGATCTTCTGTCGCAGTCCATGAACGCGTAAACTTATTTGGCATGAACTCTTCCCCGCATGTTTTACCTACTGTATTTAGCTTATTATCATGGTGATCCCCCTCCACCCTATTTTTGCCCCTATTTTTCCTCCCCGATGTTTTTCCATCCGTGTCAACCTGAACATCCAAATAAAAGGAAGTCTAAAGTTGTACTTTGTACTTTATCTCTCGGTTTTAAAATCTCCATAATGTACAAATTTTCATCATTAGCGCCTAAGATCCCGACAGGCTTTCACTCTGTGTTTGTATCGTGTGACCCAAGTGAGTAACCTGTCAAAGTTTCTAACATCCCCAAACAAGGATCTGACTTAAAGCCGTCTCCGAAACTCACAATACAAGAATATTTGAGGAAGCAATACGAGTATCATAAAAGAGGATCTAACGTTTAATTAACGTGCATGTCGCACACAGTGTCGATTCTTAGAATTGGCAACAGTTTTTCCTCCATTTAAATGAATGAAAAACAATCGATTCTCGGTGAGGCAGCTTGCCTTACCTAAAATCGATTGTTTTCCTAGGTTTGATTGAAGGACAGTTTTGCCAACTTTCAGGAATCGACTCTGTGTGCGTCGTACACGTTATTTAAACATTAGATCCTCTTTTATGATACTCTTATTGCTTTCTCAAATATTCTTGTATTGAGAGTTTCGGAGACGGCTTTCGTGACTTAGAAGGACAGATCTTACCTTTCCTGAGTCGGAGGATTTGTAGAGGGGTCCCATGATGAAGTGGTCGGTGGGACAGCCGTCGGCGTCGATGAGAACGATCTCGCTGGAGTCGACTCCGTCCATGGCAACGAGCTCCCGAACGAAGATTTCGTACGGGCTGTTCCTGTCGAGGATCTCGAACCTGAGCGCCAGCGGGTCGCCCACCTCCGCGGAGGCCTTGATGTCCTCGCCGGCTCGGTCCGTGATCTTCATCGCCACGTTCGGCGAGTCCACGATCACCTGCAAGTGTCAATTCAAGAATCATTAGGAGTCGGAATTTTTTCACTTAGAAGCAAGGCCGTCGCCAGGATGAATTGTCAACCGCGCAAACAGCTTTGGCGCTCGTTCCCTCCCCAGATTATTGAATGGAAAGAAGGAGGAGAAGGAGAAGAAGGTAGAGAGAAGGAGGAAGAAGGAGAAGAAGATAGAGAGAAGGAAGAAGAAGGAGAAGAAGGTAGAGAGAAGGGAGAAGAAGGGAGAAGAAGGTAGAGAGAAGGAAGAAGAAGGAGAAGATGGTAGAGAGAAGGAAGAAGAAGGTAGAGAGAAAGAAAAAGGAGAAGGAGAAGAAGGTAGAGAGGAAGAGGAAGAAATTAAATTAAGAAAAATCGGAAGGAGAAGATGGAAATAAGAAGAAGCGTGAGTAGAACAAGGAGAGAAAAAGAAGATTAAGCAGAATTGGAATCTCCGGGAAACGAAATAAATAAAAGAAATGCAAGAAATTTTGGCGCCTCGCAAGTAGCACCCTGCACAAATGCACACTTTTTGTGCCTTGCGTGACTAGCTGGTTCTAAAGTAACTCTGAATTTCCAAAAATACGCGCGATTTTTTTGATTTCTAACAAGACATAGTCGGTGGATAACTGTGCATTCAGATTGGATTTGTCAACAGAAAGTACCCAAAAAGTATCTGGAAAGTATGTTGTTCCCAACCCCCCCCCCCCCNCCCTAGCTTCCCATTTTTGGGATAATTTGATGGAACAGCAGCGTTTTTCGACTGCAGAAAAATTAGACACGGAGAGACTAAGGAGATCCGCAATTTTTGCTGTTTTGCCTTCAACTCTCGAGGTTGACAAGAAAAATTACCCAATGCAACAAGAGTTGCCTGTTCAAGATTTTTGTGTACTGAGTTGTACATGAATCTTGCCTCGCAGTAAATTACTTCATCCTGACGACTCTGGTGTTAGCGCTGTTTTGCTATTCAAGCCTCTTCAGTGGATAATAAATAATATTGAGTTAACAATTTACTCCTGCATTTTATTGGGAAGGAGTTCTCCCTCGAGCGTAAATGCAGAAAGCTCGGTTGGGCTAGACTAAAATGGACTGCATTTTTCGAATTGGAACTATAAATTCTGGCTCATCCGAAAAACCTTTTATGTGCATTGGGGAACTAATGGCACATACGTTGTTTTTAAACCGGGCCGGAATTTATAGTTCCTAATTGCAAAATGCAGCCCAAATGTGGTAGTGATGATTTGCGGAAGCGTACCTCCTCGGTCATGGCAGCCTTGACATCGCCCTGGACGCCGAGGTCGACCTCATTGGAGACGGTCTTGTTGGTGAGGTCATACTGGCAGGTAACGGCGAGCCCCAGATCAGAGCTGGTGACGATGGTGTCGTGGTGTTGGATGACGACATCGTTGAGGTACCGCCCGAGCCCTTGGTGTTTCACATTGCACTCCACGTCGTCGTAGGCCATCTCCAGCTCGAAGTCGAGGCTCTCCCGCACGTCCTTGACGCAGGAGTTGGGGCTGCCCTTGGCGTAGATCTTCCCGTTGAAGAGCTTCGAG
Source organism: Bemisia tabaci (assembly GCF_001854935.1). Lineage (NCBI taxonomy): Eukaryota > Metazoa > Arthropoda > Insecta > Hemiptera > Aleyrodidae > Bemisia > Bemisia tabaci. Next base: position 447,343 of record NW_017547308.1, read on the forward strand.
GTCTTGATCCGCGCCACCATGTCGCCCGCTCGGCAGTCGATCGTCACGTTGTAGCACGCGCTCAGCTCGTACGTCGAGGCCTCCGCCACGTTCAAATACGGGTCCTGAAACAAACATCACCAGCTCAGTCAGCCAAAGGCACAGCTTATAGTTTTAAGTGTCGGCGGCGGATCCAGCAATTTGGCAACACAGGATTTCCTCTATTTAAACCTATGTTAAATAATCGATTCTTGTCAAAGCACCTAGCCCCTTCAAGAATCGATATATTTCCGTAGGTTTAAATGGAGAAAAAACAATGTTGCCAGTTTGCTGGATCCGCCACTTTGAAGTGTCGGGGAAATCAGGAAAACAACGGTAAAAGTTAGGGTATGGACTACTAGACTCCGTACCGCAAGGGATGAATCAGTTAATGGTAAAGAACCTGTAATTTCCATTAAGTCAAATGGGTCATTTGCACACAAAATATGTAGCCCGCTGAGTACACCTGCGCTGAGTTAAAGCGCAAATTAAAGCCACCAGGAAACATCGAGCTCGCAGAAATAATGCTTACATTGTTAAATACATTGACACTAGTTTAGTATCCGATTTGTCGTGGGTAAAGTTTGGTTTTTTTGGCCAGCGAGAAGTTTCCATTGACCAGTTCATGTAAAATGTGGGTTTCACTTAAAATATTGTCATAATCACCTCGTATTTTACGCAAAATTTTGACTGGGAACCAAGAAAATTACTGTAGTACTCAATTCCTCACCCTGACCAATAGTCCATCAAAAAAATCTGCTTTTCGACATTCTTGTATAATGCCGGGATTTTCAGAGAATTGCCATGATGTTTGGGAATATTTAGCTAGAGACCATTGCCGTATTCAATTTTTTTTTTTTTTTTTTTTTTTTTTTTTTGGAAGGAGAAGAAATTCAGGTCAAAGAAGCTTTGAAAAGTGCAAGCTCCTCAAAGAGACTGATCTGATGAAACAACGACACCAAATCTGAGTCCGGTACGACCTTTTTTTTTTGTAAAAAGCCAAGAGATACACCGATCGCAATCTCACCACGCCCCGGTTACTTTGTCTGTAACTGTTCGACGAGAGGCGGGGAGGATGCGGCGGCTCGAGTAAAGGGGAAAAATTCCCAAAAATTTGCATATTTTAACACTTGGCGTTTACACCGTTCGCAAGCACCGAGTAACGGTCTTAATAAAGACAGCGTCGTCGCGGAATTGTCACCCGTACATTTTACGAGGTAGTTTCCCATTGTGCGGAAATGGTGTTTATACACGCGTTAAAGGAGGAGATGCTCGGACGAGGAAATCACGGCTTTAATCCCAAAAAACGGGCTGGTCAACGTCATTAGGTGCATCGGCTCTTTTCGAAATGGGTCACGGGGGTTCCGAGTTGGAGCGGAGTGCTTTCTGGTTTATCGCTTTTTCCCTCGTCGAGCGGGGCACGCGGGGCTGTGAATGTGGGGCGTAGTGCATTACGTTTGAACGTAATTATGCTAAAAGGAACTATGTGCATTGGGATTGCGTGGGACATAGTTCCTTTTGGCGTAAACTCGTTCGTTTAATCCCTTGAAGAATGTGGATAATGCATCCAGTCGGCCACCAATGCGAGGCGCATTCAAAGGAGCAAATAAAAATGTAGAGCCAGGCCTCGTTTCACGTTCCTCTTTCCGCATAAAATCGTCGTCCGCCTCACCGAAGGGCGTAAGTACACTTTGAGATGAGCCCGGGAACGGATTGGGACATACGGAGAACAGGGTTCATCGCGAAATGTAGGTACGATCTAATGTCGGGAGGGCGAGGAAATGTGACCGTTGCTTTTTCCGTTTCCGCGGCCTGTGAATCTCCTGCACATTCTTCGGCAATACGCGCTTTTACGCACCGGTTTTTTAGGTGTAAACTTTTTAGGATCCGCTATTCTTCCGACGCTGCCGCAATAGGTATACCCTCTTAAAAATCAGTTGTCCTCCGAGGACAAAAATTGAATGGACGCTTTTTTCCTTGGAGGTTTTATTTTTACTAGAGCCATGATTGCTCCCGCCGGCTGATTATTCAAATTGATTGACAAATTGATAGGCAAAGAAGACAAATGAAACAATAAAGCGAGTCTATTGGTTGAAGCGGGTGGATGGTGTAGACTATGGGGGAAAATGATGGACTAACTACAGGGTCCATCGTCGGTTGCCGTTAGTCAGTCTATTACTTACCTTCTTTGTCCCTTGCAACCACTCGCTTCCACCAATAGGATCGGGCCATTTTCCCCTCGACTTCTTTATCCATCGGTTTGTCTATCAATTTCAATAATCAGCCAGCTGTATTGTAGAAATGGCCATGATCGGTAACTAACATTGACCACAGAGAGGGATTCGTCCCTCAAGGTATTTTGATAACGGTTTTACAATCGACCCGCAGGTTACTGGGGCTGAGTGCAACAGAAAGCCTTATTTTGGAAAGAAATGAGTATAGAGGTAGTTTTCAATAGAATCTTCTAAAAAATATAACAATCTAATTATGCAGCACTATCATACAGCGTGGTCGGAGTAGTTTTAGCAGAAATATTTCCGTGGTAAAGGTAATTTTGACTAAAACATAGCCCGGCGGAAGTAACTAAAGCAATAAAATAAATTTAGTTTCGATATCAATATAAGTCTTGCGTAGGCTACAGTTATGTTTATGTATACACAAAAATTAGGTACGCGCGAGCAGTTTATTTATACATTTTGATCAAAATCAAAGTCTTGTTGAGTTTTCAGCAAGAAAGATGCGTCCTATAATTTTAATTCGCTGACGCCGCAAATTCGACCTACAGCGGTTAATAAGAGGCAAAAGGCACGGGCACGGCCGCGTGTATCACATACAGCGCCTTCAACATCGTAGAAATACTTCGAACGCTACACCTTCATGCACTCATTGACATTCTGATGCACAAATTGCCTACACTGCGCCTGCCGGAGTGTATACAGTCCACGTGCGATCCACGGATCGCGCGATGCGCGGCCGACGTCTGCGGTTTGGTAAACCTTAAAGACTCTGAATCGGGCTAAAGAAAGGGATGGAACCAAACTATTGGCTCAGACTCAGACGATTTGATCTAATTTGTATGAGAAACCTCGCTTTAAGTACTAAGAAAATGAAATTACGTTATTAAATAGTGTAAATTTAAATTGACTCATCTAATCAAAGATACGGCACTGCTCTTAATTTAATCCGAATGAAACTAGTATTTTGTCCACCTAATAAAACTCGTGCGTAATCTTACGGAATTTATTTTTAGTTCGAACCAGTCGTCATATTGCTCGAAAAGATTGTATAATGCGATACTTCTCAAACTGGTTCTTCCGACAGACCACAAAGCTTTTATGTTTTAAGCCCAAACGTAAGAGAGCGGTATGGTAAGTCCTGCGCTAAATCAATTCTGTTGAGCCTGAGCCTGGGCCGTTCAGCCCACTCCGTGGGTTATATTTAGTCTGGCCGGCCGGCCAATCCGGAATGAGCTTCTCAAGAGGTCGAAAGTTTTTAGCCGTCAAAACTGAATCGCTACAGCTCAATATTTTATGACGTTGTGCACATGTATACTAACTTCTCAACGTTCCCTTTATCCCTCCTCCTGTCGTTTATTATAAGGTTTTAATGCGCTAACGATGGCACCCTGTCCGCGGACGTCGTAATCTGTGAGATACTTTTTATCTTCCCTTTATTATCTCAAGCTTTGGAAGTAATATCTCAAGCTGTCCGGAAAATATTCACCGTGTTTCGTGGACTGTCCGCTCATTGTTTTTACGACCGGCTAGTTCTCCTAAACCTGTTGTCTTCTGAGCTTTTGCAGGCGATGAGCTGACCTCTCGCCGAAGCATGTAGGAAACTTACTCATCTAGTAATTCTCGTAAACTGGGGGCTCAGCCGCCGCAACTGACAATCGTGGAACTGGTTTTATGACCTCTTGAGTACATTTTTGGAACAACAGGTTGAACGGATGAAGTGAAATATTTTTAAAGGCATTGAAATAGTCACCGGAGGTTGAAAAATGCAAGCCATCAAAAATTGTGTTGAAAAGTTATTGTTGAAGAATTATGACACGGGCCTCCTCCTGAGTTGAGTGGCAGTATTTTTTAAAAAAAAAAACAGTTATTGTAGCACTCAACATCGAAAACGATCCTAAAAGAAGGCTTATGTCAGCCCTAAGCTGTGATGCTTTTGTGGGTGCATTATTTGCTAAACGATCATTAATATATTGTCTACTAGACTGTTGGGGTTTTTTTTTTTTACATCAGAGTCATAAACCGCCGTACATTTCGACGACTATTTACGCGGTTGGAGTCATCGTGATAAGTCACCAACAAGAGAGAATGAATCTTTGGACTACTTCTTTTCAAAAATTATAGCCTGCTGGCTCTATAAATAGGTCCCAAACTGGATGCCTGTATTTTATGAATCCAATATTTTTTCCTAGTTAGTGCAATGCAGTTTTTCATCTTTCACCTGGCTATGTTGAGGCACGTGATCCGCTTACAGGAGATTAATGTGAACATTTGTATTTGTTGAATAGCGTTCAACGGTGAAAGTTTAAAATTGTACATTATTCAAGATAAATTTGTTGAAATGGGGTTAAAAAAAATTGCCCACAGCTTGAAAAAAAATTAAAAAAGTTATTTTCCTTCCAGTGCTCATAAACTTTTTTTGCCCCAAAATTCAGAGGCATTCATTACTTGCATAAGAAAGTTACAGTGAGTCCGAAATTTTTTGAAAATATTATTCGTCTTAGGTGTTGTTGGTGTAAAAGTAGTCCTAAATTGCCTTATTTTTTAAAACATTCTCTTTTGCACGTGTATAAACGAGATAAATGTATCATTAAAGCTTGTTTGCGTGTTCAAAGGATGAGCCTCTCTCTGTATAGCACTTGCATCACAGCCAATATGTAGTTATACACAAGGTCCTCTGTCTACGCAATTTTTAGAAGTCTCCTTTAAAGCACTTGGAGTCGTCAACTCGCACTGACTTAAAAATTGCACTTGTCTCATCGGTGCCAAACTTAATTTATCTGCGTTCTTTTTTACGACTTTTAGTACGCTGAACGAACCACGAAAGTGGCTTGATATTTGTATATGCCATAAGTTAACTTCTTTACCTGCTCTACTTTATGAGTCGTTTTATTGAAGTACTATAGACGATGATGAAGAGGACTCTGAATTTGTCTTTTGCACGGTGTCGTGTCAGAAAACGTCCATCCGAAGGTTTTACTCTCAGAAACGAGCATATGACTCTCAGATCCAACACGGAGCTGAGTATTTAACTCATGCGGGCTCCATTACGTTAAATTTTTACGACCACTATCGGGCTCACAATAAGTCGTAAAAAAATTGCCCCACTTTGTAGAAAACAGTGTTTCAAAGCCATGGTACATACTATCGAGTATTATCACCGGAGTACCGTGGCGCGCGCTGTGCGCCGGACATCACGACCTCATAATTGACGACTTGACGTAGCCCATTATTCCGTCTTCTTATTGCAGATGCTGATATTTGCAGGCGTTTTATTCGCTCTATCTTTTCCGATCGAATGGTGGACTCGAATTAAGATGAATTCTCTTCATGAAATAGTAGAGTATCCCAGCATTGAATACCTCCTGCAATGACGCCTTAGTTTTTTTCTCGTTTTGATATTTGACGAGCTAACTTTGATTAATATTTTGCCTCTATCAAGGGATAAAACGATAAACCCATGACTTTCTTTAAAATTGTATCCATTCGTTTTGCACCTGAGCGAGAGAATCTGCCTTATTTTTACCGCTTAATCCGAAAACTACCTTGATTTTTTCCATTATCGATCAATTTTTCGTAAAATTTAATTTTAACTTAAGGTGTAAAAGACGGAGCGAAATTGTTTAATTTTAGCAATGGAAAATGAATGGTTCGGCACATGTCATGTATGTTTAAGACTCATGTCTCGCCCAATTTTCATATTTTGTCGTAGCTCACTTTAAGGATCAACTGATCCGATTTCCACAATTTTCAACTACTTAATATTGGCAGGTCTACAAAATCGGCATTCTTCATTGAGTCATCTTCCTTGAAATTTTTGAAATATGAGCCAAGATCCAGGAAGCTCTTAGAGTAGGAGGAGATACACCCCAATTTTTGAATTAGCTTTAATGATGTGACAGATGGCGACAATGCATGTGCATAAATAAGCGTGCATGCATACATGTGCATCACAGCGCTCTGCGACGCGTAACCGCCACAGTATCCTATCCCCCCGCAATCTTTGAGGGAGTTGGCACTTGCTCATTACATTTAAGATCCCCTGTCTTACACCCCCCGCTCCATTTCACAGGGTTCCTCCTCCCAGGAGGAACTCAATCAAGCATATGCTTTGGCAGCCCTTTCCCCGGTCAACATGGCCGTACAAGATAAACTGTTGGGTCATGCTGGTGCATGTACTGACCTGAATGTCGGATAGGGTGGCTCTGGAGTGGTGGCTGAGCCTGCAGACGAGGTCGCCGGTGTCGCCGTAGTCGTAGGAGTGGCACCTGTACGGGGAGTTGAGGCAGAGTTCGCGGCACTCGTCGACGGAGCCGACCTCCTGGTAGACCGAGTCCACCGTCTTGAGGATCCGTCCGGTGAGCTTCTTGAACTCGCAGAGCTTCACTGGGACCTCGACGCAGTTGTTCTCCAGGTACTCGCTGTCCGTCGCAGCCTCGAAGGCGCTGTGCCCGGCCACCGTCAGCCGGTCCATGTCCGACAGCTCGCACACTCCCGTCACGTTGTTGAAATTCGCCGACCTGAAACAGTCACACGTCACGTTAAATATCACGCTAGTCAATTCACACCCGGAGACGGTATATCTTACAATGGACCACTAGACAAGGTACGAATTTAAGCGATCTGATACATGTTTCTCAACCAGAATTTCACGTAAAAAACGATACGCACAACGAAAATTACCGAAATCAACTCCTGACGAAGATATTTAATGATTCTTGATGCGTGAATTCAAACCACCCGCTCATGAAAACTCAATGCTCTACGTGATTCACATCGCGCGCTAAATGTTTATCATGTATGACAGTCTCTGCGATGTAAAAATCTTCAACTTCAATCTTGACACTTTGGCTCAGCTATAGCAAATTATCAATAGTTTGAACAACACATGGTGGAAAATGAACATTGCTCGATTGAGAAGCTTGCTGAAACCGTTGTAGTGCGCGATTTGACTCACGTAGAGCTTTGAGTTACTTGTGAGCGGGCAGTTCAAATCCCTCGTAATCAGTGCGAAATAAAAACGTTAATATCTTCGTTAGAAGTTGATTTCGGTAATTTTCGTAGTGTGAATCGTGTTCTACGTGAAATTCTGGTTAGGAAACATGTATCAGATTGCTTAAATTCGTACCTTGTCTAGTGGTCCATTAGGGATGGATTCCCCGAAAAAAAAACAGATGAGCACAAGTGTATACTCTGCTCATCTTGAGCACAAATTCCACCAGTGATGCAGTACTCCTTTTGAGCAAAACTACGCAATCTTGCCAAATCGTCCAAAAAAACAGTATTTCTCATTTGGAGCACAAAATCCACACTATGGACACTGGATGCGAAAAGGGCACTTCTCGGTTGCAGTGTTTCAGAGTCTCCTCTAATATTTCATTCATTGCAAGGGAAGTGAATGCATCCATTTCACTGAAAATTCTACTGAATATTCCGTATGATTCTACAATGTCCGATGGAAAGACTTCTGGCAAAATCACCCATTAAATTCTCCTCCAAGGGATTAATTAGCAACAGAGATTCTGAAACACTGCAATCAAGAAGTGCCCTTTTCGCATCTAGTGCCGCTCCACAATCCTCCTTAAACGAAGCACGGAGAAAAAGTTTCCGTTGGATCAATGAGATTTTCAATTAATAATGCCCGGATGGGAATTCTCATCGAGTCAACAGGAAATCTGCTTGATTCAAACGGTATCTCTGTTGTTTTAAAGAGACGCTCTGTCACTTTAAAGATCTTTCCGGTTGATACAAGGGGATTCTCGTTTAGGAGTCATCAACGTGAAAAATTTTGTCCATCTCTCTTCTTTCTTCATCTGTTTTCGCTGCATCAACAGGGTATAAGATCTTCGTTCAAAACGCAACATTAACTTCCTGATATCAGAACATAGATTTGTTTTTCCAGACGAAAAAGCTCAATAATGTCAAGGTGATCTTGAGTTACAGCCGTTTGAAATCGGCATTTCCAAAAACTTTGGCTCGAAAAAAAGCTATGTATAGTCCCATTCTGCTATTCTTAATAGACTTCAGTTATTGTTTGAATACCAATTCCCAAGCAGATGGTTACTAACTGTTTCATATGCGCCCTCCATCTTGCCCACTTCTCCTGCACGTGCCGTTTTCTGAAATGCATTTTAAACTGATGGCTTTGTTTTCTGTTCCCAGGTGAGTCAACTATCATTAGTGGAATGTCGTAAGCCTCGCTCAAGTCTCGTAAGTAATTTTTCTACCCACTATCAGCACTCGCACAAGTTTTTCTCATGGAGCCTTGAAATTTCTCAGTGTCACCGGAACACACCGGGATCCGAACCGCTTTCCTAGTGGAAACAAGATCACGCAGATAGAGCCGGTGCTCATAGACCGAGCGCTGCGCGCGACTCGGAAGTATTTTATTTGCGGTGCGTAGTTTGCGTAAATGTAGCGCAGTGTGTTACGACCTAATCGGGGGCTCTCATCTCCTAATTCTTGTTTCGCCGGCAAAAATTCCCGGACGGCGAGAATTAAAACCTCGTCTCCATAATTGGACTGCCTCGACGCCAAATTTCACAGAAGGTGAATTATTGCCATCTAATGAAAGGTCTGCACAGAGTATGTAAAGTTCGGAATGCGAGTCCTTTTTTCAATGAAAGAGCGCCAAGAAATCCGAAAAAATCACGCATTTTTTATGTCAGGGTCATAATATTCCGTGAATTGTCAATACTCGGGTAAAATTCTAAGATTTTTTATTTTCGCCAAGAAAAATAAGTGTTATTTGAGTTCAAGATTATCCACAGTAGATAAAAAAATCAAAACAGTGTTTCTAGTAATCAGATTTTTGCAAAATTCAAATTTTCAATTGGCTCTTGTCGTTTTGAATGAATGCCGTTGATGTGCGACATTTTATTGTGTGAATCTGGCAGCATGGTTGGCACAAGGGTTTGAAACCTCAAACGACGCTCAACGCGACTCCAACAGTATTTCCGCGGTTAATTACTTGAATGAAAAGCAACCCTAGTGTTGCCATGTGGAACTGAAATCCGTACAATTTATTCTCCACGTGAAGGACGTATTCTTCGCATAAAGTTGACGGCGTTTTGTAGTAAGGAACTGCTACTTCTGACACACCATCAAAGCGCCAATCTGCATAGGAAAACCAAAATTGCACTTACGTTGTTTCTGAAATGAGCCAGAAATAGTACTGCCTTATCGTAAAATAGAGTCCAATTGCATCATGATGTTCTCTAACATTATGTAAATCCAATTGAATGATTCCCTTTTTTCTCCTTCTCTAAACACGACTTCAGTTGAAATTCATTTTGCAACCAAAAACCGCTATTTTTGGCTCGTCCATAAAAGCACATATTTACATTGAAATAACAATGGCACAAACGTTGCTTTAACTGTAGCCGAAAATAGTGTCAACTTATTGCAAGATGCAGTCTAATCGGGACGTGAGCATTAAACCCGCTCTAAATACCCTTTTGGGGGGAGGGGGGGATAGGATGTCTCAAAAATTATCCATTTTCTTGCAGAATGTTGGGGAGATCATAGAATCTTCCTTTAAAATTCTCAAAAAGAAGTCAAAAACCCATTCAAAGAAAGAGTAAAACGAAACCGAGTAAGATACCTCACGGAAATTTCAAAATGGACCTCGAAAAATAATTTTTCCACGTGAGGTAATATCATTCACTGGAAAAAAACCACATTGGATCCAGAGTCCAGACTCTTGAAAACATCGACAAGAAAAAACACTCTCGATTCAATCGGATTTTTGCTTAAATCAAGAACCAAGCCTCTTAATTTGAGCGGATTTCCTTTTGATCTAAGCTTAAATCTGATTGAATCAAGAGTATTTTTTCTTGGCAATATTTTCAAGAGTCCGGACTCTAGATCCAATGTGTTTTTTATTTATTTTATTTTTTTTTTTCCAGTGTAGCAGCTACAGTATTACTCAGTTATCCATTTCCAACTTCTCCTACTGCTGAAATAATTTTAGAGGTAAAAGTTACCTTTCAAAAAAATGTCAAAATGAAGTGAATTGGTGCGTAGGAAAAGACACGGAGCACTCGCGCCGAAGACTGAGATCTGGCAGACGGGGGCGATACTGTAATGTTACCTCCAGTTTGTTATAATCCAATTCTATTGTTTTCAGTCTATTACCTACTACTCGCCACTAATGTCCCGCGATGGATCAGTTCTCCCTCGAATCTCGTGAGATCTTTTCCCACAATTATCGCTAACCTGCCATTGTTTCGCGGCGCTGTACTATATTGAGTTATTCATTTTGTTTCCCCGTAGTTTTTTCGTAACCCAATTCCTGTCATAAACCACGGGTTCCGCCTGGCGCCTCCTCAGACTTCCGAATCTCGTTTCCACGAGTCCCGCATCAACGACTTTTTTGACGTAATTTACGACCAACCCCCCCCCCCCCCCCNGCGGGCCTCCTTCGAACTGTTACGAGTTTGATCTATTCATTCATTTAGTCTTATTCGTTCATTTATTTATATTATTTCATTCTTTCCTCTTGTTATTATTATTTATCTAATTTTTTATCTAATTTGCTATCAAGAAGTTGAAAAAAGAGGTGCACTCTGTTTTGATCCACTTTAAGTAATATCAAAGCATTTGCTTAAGGTTCCACACAGACATTAATCAATGAGATACTTGTGTGATTTCCATAGAGACGGTTCAGTGACCTTCGTAATTTGAACAATTCTTGACGCCTCCCCTCACTTGAACGATCTCCGTTGAAGTTGCTGGTCCGTTTCCAGGCATCAACCAACTCAATTTCGTGATTCTACCATATGTCTCACAATCAGTCAAAAGCTTGACTATGCCGTACTATGGTGTAAGATTAGACATCATCTCCATTTAGACAAAATATCAATAATGATGGAATGAAAGAAATTGAAAATAATAGAAAATAAAAAAGGAATTAAACTTAAAATTTGCCTAAGAAGGTCGTAGATTGGGTTCCTCCTGGGAGAAGACGCAGAGGGCGCCCAATAAAAGGTTGGAGGGAGGGGATTGAAGCGGAAATGTTAAGGTGCTCAATGCCCCAGCCAAGATTTGTGGTTTGAAAGAGAGCAGTGGAGGTTAGGAGTCGTAGAGCGCGAGGGAGTGCTGTAAAGCGACTTATATGTATGTATTAAACTTAAAATAAAAGAATATTAAACGAACATGAAAAATAAATGAATGAAAATACAAGAAATTATGGGGAGGGGGATTTAACTAAAAAGTAAATGGAAACCCAGCGAATCTCCGAATCTCTATAAAATTAAGAAAATAAAAAAAAAAAAACACGAGTTTCTGATGCCCTTACGACTGACGCTCAAGCCATACATATGTGTACTTTTCATGTACCTCGCGACAAGTCCGATCAAATGGCATGTCCATACTCTCCCAATAAATGGACTCGAATCATCACCAGCCGAATTCAACTGTCTCCTTCAAACTGGACAGACGGATAAGTAGCGAGAGCCGGGCGATTGAAAAATCGTGCCTCCAACCAGGATTTTCCCCCACGACTCTCCCGAAGGAAAACCGACGGTTTTTCTCCGGGCGGCAACAGCGCTCGCGGAAAATGCGAGCGGCGGACGCGTCTCTCGTCTCGTGTCTCGGCTTTCGCGGGGAAAGGATGTCACTCGTAAAGCACGTTTTCCAGTTCCGAAACCTCCCCCCTCCCCTCCCCCGGCCTTCCCACTCGTGCTCCAATCATTATTGGAATATTTTTATTATCGTGGCCGAATGCCGAAAGACTTGTATAAATAATAAGCGTATCGTGCGGGCAACTGAGTCGAGTAGCGCTGTTGCCGAGTTTTCCGGGGATTATCGGACGTCATGTGTGATGGCGAGGGGTTTTCTCCTGCGAGGTCCCAACACCGCCGGGTACACTACCACTGCCGGAGACGAGGACCAGAGGACCGAAGATGACCCACTCCTGCGGGACCTAGTCGTTGCCGTCCCGTCTTGTTTTCCACTCCTTGTGCCACCATGATCTAGTTTCCGACATCTTGCGTTCCCTACATCGCTTACATCGCTAACAGGAGTAATTGACAATTGTTTCAAAAATCCTTATTTTTCTCCTTCTTCTGTCTACCTTTGCCTCTATTTCTACTACTTCTCACTGAAAAAAAAGTAGCTTGGATCAAGCATGATAATTCTTGAATTTGCCGCCAAGAATTTTCTTTATCTTGCTTTAAGCTGACTTTTTCTTGATTCAAGAAAAATAATGCTTGAATTAAGCAAAAAAGTAGCTTATATTAACCAGCAAAATTCTTGATTTAAGAAGAAATACTTCTTGGCGGCAAATTTAAAATTTTTTTCCCAGTGCTGCTTATTCTTCTTCTCCATCCTTTATCATTTGTGTTTCCTTGCTCCCTTCTTCCCTTGCTCTCGTCTCCCTTTCAATCTCATCCCATTCTCTCTTTTTCCCCTCTCAATGCTCTTTCTCCTTTTTTCATGTTCATCTTCCTCTTATTTTTCTTCATCCCTCCTCTTTTACTTTACTTCCCGCTTTCTCTCCTCCTCGTCTTCCTATTCCTTTTCCTCTCCAGTTTCTAGAATCATTATGGATTCAAGTCAAAATTGATGAGTCAATAGTTGAAACGAGAAATACCCACCCTCTATCAGCTTTCAAATAGGTAGAACTGGGGAAAGAAAAGAAGAGACAAAAGTCACATCAGTCTGGACGCATCAATCATGAGTTGGCCCATTGGTTAGCATGCAAATATCCGTTGAATGGTGCAATTTTTGGATGCGACATTTGTCTCTTTTTTTCTTTCCTCGGTTCTAGGCAATTACCGGAAAAACTGTAAATATTGAACCTAAAAAAATGATCGGACTGTACGAAAGCGACCAATCACGAGCAATCGCCCTCGGTACTTGACGCCATCTTTTTAAGCGTTGTAGTCATCCCATTCGTATTCATAAAGTTTTGCAAACGAAAAGAAAATTCAGATTTATGCATTTACTGTCGAACTTTCAAATATTATTTTCGGTTTTATCCTTTTTAATCATTAACATCCTCATGCGTCAAACAACTCCTACTTGTCGGAGCGCTTACTTTCCTTGCGCTGCGTTAAAGTCTCTGAAGTGATTCCTGCATTTAGCACTTTACCGTGTTGGCTAGACTGAGCTCATTCTTGCGGAAGATCACTTAATTCTAAAAAAATTACGTTCGCACTCATAGGCGGTCCTTAAACAGTGAGCTCTACTTAAGCAACAAGAATCGCATCGGTGTTAGAGAAGCCTTCACTTTTAAAAAACAACTATGAATACGACCCTGAGTTTAGAAAATGTCTCACTAAGTTTGGCATAGCTCTTTTTTTCAACAATACGGGAAGAGGTTCCGAGTAGGAATTCGTGAGGGACGTGGCAATAGGGATCCTGCCGCTCTGAATTGTCTCCTGTTCCATTGCCCCCGCAATATTTGTCGCAGTTTGTGCATAAGATGCATTTATTGATGCAAACTTGGCACGATTCAGTAGTCCACTTTGGCCCCCGTTTATTTTCATCAGAGACAGTTCTTTCCTCCGGGGAGCCAGCCTCTTCCTTTCGAACATCCAACATATTGTCCCGCTAAATTTATGTCTCCACTCCCTACGCTACTAGCTTTTCCTGTTTGTCCCTTGTTCCCAATTGCTGAATCCTTAGTTGCTCTGCTGTGCGACCTCAAAAACAGCGTATCTTTTGAAGACTTGTGTTGTTCTGTAGTGCCGCATGGCGGGGTTGCCATCCAAACCTACCTCTGTACGTAGAATGAGCTGTGCTTATGGGGACCACCAATACTTGCGAAATCATCTTGTAACTCTCACATGATGCAAGCTCTGGAAAATTATTAATTAGGTAAAGGGGGCCATTGTTTCCCTCTTAAGAATATAAGAATGTATGCATAACAGGGCTCACGTCATAATGCACATAGTTCCGTTTGGCAGAAATAAGTCCAATTGGAAGGTTCATGAGTCTTACGAGTATTTTTCACAAAATAACTCTAAAAATGACAAAATTATACCTAAGTTAAGACAATTTGAAATTAGCAGTTCAAGAAATCAGTAAAAAAAGCTATTGAGGGTTTTATAACCACTCATGTTCATATTCCATTCTCACAAAAATGTCGGATCCCAATTTTCTTCTACTTTACGCGCACTATGATCACACAAATAAAATTATCAATTTAGCTGCATTGAAATTTTGTTTTGACTAGTATTTTCTGTCAAAAGGGTTATTTTTCATAATACTCCGGCTTCAGCCGGGTAAACACCTAAAGTGAGATCGCCAATCGTCATCATCCATCTGTTAGGAAACCGAAACCCCTTTAGTCCATCCACGTAAGAAACACTCTTTGGTGTAATTCAGACTATAGAAAGTCCAAAGAGGAGGACGGAGAGTTATGTAAATCTGCTTTCTTTTGTTCGCTTGCAAAGCCAGGGCCAAGCCTCGGAGTGTATTCCCGCGACTAAATGTAATTTAACCTGATCCCAGAACATTGTACGATTCCACTCTAACTAGGTTAACTTGTGCATCTTTGGCACGCCATAAGTTAGCCACGAAACCGTGATTCCTCTCTAGACTTATTTCTCACAGCACATCACTCGGCATGTGCTCCCAGAAAGCAAGCAAGCAGATAAACGCTCCTACACTGCAGTCATGGAATTTCCTGTTCCTTCTGGTAATCCGATTTTTGAATCCTCGGAAAAAAACTTAAATGCCGTCGCCGCGTGAACTTTTTATATGGAAATTTCTTAAAAGGTTCAGTCTTAATTTTAGGACGAGGATCTCTACTCTTAGGAGTTGTCTCGTCAAACGCGATGAACTGTCGCCAAATTGTAGCAACACCTGATTAAGTTTACAGTATTTTCAATATCTCCTCTTCATAAAAAGGACTGAGTTTAGCAGAAAGGCACCAAGCCACGTCAGCCGTTGCCAAATTTTATTTGGCAATTTAATTTTTCACAAGAGAACATTTGTGCGGATTTCTTTGAAAATTTTAAGGAATCTGCTTCGTATTATGCCAAAAATTCACTGAATTTTGCACAAAACTCCGCACAACCGTTTTCTTGTCAAAAATTAAACTGCCCAGTTAAATTTGACGATAGCTGATGTGACTTAGTTCCTTTCTGCTTAACGCGGTCCGAAAATTAGAAATTTGCGGCTCGTTCGCCTTCGGTTTTCTACTCCCATCAAACTCTCCACATGTTCGAACTGATGTTTAATAACAGCTACGTTGCTACGTGCGATGCTCATCGATCATAACTTGACGTATTTCTATCAAACTGAACTATGTGCATTAAGGCATGAGCTCCGAGACCCATAAGAATACATGCATAACAGGGCTCACGTCATAATGTACATAGTTCCGTTCGGCAGAGATACGTCCAAATTTCTTCCAAGTCATCTCCCTTCCGCGAATTTCAAACGTTTCATACAAGTGCGAATAAGCGGACCGTTACCGACATCCTCTGTACCGCAGGCCCCGTAGTTCAGTGTCTTCGCAAATCTGTCCCATGAATATGTCTCCTCCGTTCAAAGGGAGTCCGCAAAATCATCGACTGCCCAGATGAACAAAAGCGGGATGGTTTCATCATTATAACTCTTTTTTTTTGCACGACGCGTGATGACTGTGCTGAGATTAAACGCTCGTCCGTGGCGATTATCCGCGCTTGGACCGTCCATAACATTGTATTAATCTCAACGCTGCCAGAATCGCGCCGATTCATGTCAAAGTTCGCGTTGAATATTAAGTTTCCACGCTCGACCTGGCAAGCGATTCGAGAATGGAGCATTGTTATCCAACGTTTATGTACTTAACACACATTTTGGTGTGTAATACATATCGTTAAAACTGTTTTAATCTTCCTCGCTTCTCTTTATCCATCCATAATCTGATATACGAGTTCCCCGACGAGCCAGTCACCACGACGAGAAAGCTGATTGACATTTGACAGAGTCCGTTCGAAGCGCACAGCTTTGCAAAAACCTGTTTTCTCCGCCAAAAATCATCCGATGTCAGCGTTTATTTGGTCCGTTGAGTACGCTGAAAAACCCTTCCTTTTTCTCATGAGAGTATGCCGCTTTCATGGCTCATTCATGGTGTCATCTCAAATCCTATCGATAAACGATCGAGGAGTGTGTG
This sequence comes from Bemisia tabaci, assembly GCF_001854935.1. Taxonomy (NCBI): domain Eukaryota; kingdom Metazoa; phylum Arthropoda; class Insecta; order Hemiptera; family Aleyrodidae; genus Bemisia; species Bemisia tabaci. The sequence goes on from NW_017547308.1 coordinate 463,705, forward strand.
CTTGTTATAATCGCTGAATAGAGTCTCGTCAACAATTGCCAGTGGCCTTGCGTGAAATTTAACGGCTGTAATCGAGGAGCAATCAATGCCTCATTGAAAAGCGTTTAAATTGATAATATGCTTTTACACTTTTAAACACTCGAATTTGCTCAGGTCTAATTCAGGATTATTGAAAAGGTTCGTTTCTTCCCTAGTAGTGATGTCTCTTGTGCCCGCGTATATTAATCAGACTTACCGTCTCGTGAGCTGATTAAACTTTCAGCATCAATCAATCGTATGATTTAGGCAGAGATGATCGGTAAATGAGGCCCCATCATGTAGTTATCTATCGAGCAACTTTGAGCGTTAAATAACTTTTTAGGCACTAAATCGAGACACGAAGCGTCATCAAAACCTGCAAATCTCCACTCTTCAGCCAAATTGAGTTAGGGGTGGATTTTGATTTCCGTACTGAAATACATCTACCTTTCTTTTTTTTTCGATGCCAAATTTGATTTAATACTTCAAATAAGACGAGGAAAATTGAGTTAAGTATTGGAAACTGCAGTCTTTTAATGTATTCTCTAAATTTGAAGCAAATCGGTTGTGGCATTTCCTTGAAACTTTCAATATCGATTCTTATACCTCAAGAGGTAATTATAAGTCAATTTCCATAAAGAAGTAATCATAACTTACAAGCATCTTGGTTTTTGCGGTTTTTCCGGAAGTTGACCAGTGGAGATTGCAGGTTTTGATACCGTGCGCCTCAAATGATAATCGCTCCTGCAAAAACGCTCTATGTTCGTCTCCCCTCCCCCCCCCCTCTCCCGGTGATACTCTTTGAGCACTTTGACATTTTTTTACTCGTGAGGTTCCCTTTTCAAGTATGCCAATGCATTATGAGCTCCTAGACACAGAAAAATTGCTCGCTCCTCGCAAATATCTATGCAATTTCTATTCAATATAAAACTTTAGCTCTTTTTTTTACAGTTTGACATTATGCTACAAGAATTTTTAAGATAACATGTAAGGAAGAAAAGAAGTAACATAACCACCCACCAAGCTTTAACCTTGTGTCGGGTAGTGTATCGCACTGAAACTCCCATCACCCATAGCCTGCGCTGAACTTTCAGTATCATACAGGGTTATTCAAAAGTCACGCACCACTGGTCATAACTTCAGTTCTTATTATGATATCGACTTGCGGTGTAGGACGTTTCTCCTCATATCGAGGGGGAAACTTTTTCAGGTACCTCCAGTTTTTGATTCCCTAGGAGGGAGGGGAGCGGGCAGCGGGGGGCAAATCAAAAATTTCAAATGGCCTCCCCTCTCATTGCTAGTGGTGCGTGACTTTTGAATAACCCTGTATACTAAAAATGCGTTCCTCGAACTTTACCAGAAGCCGCCGATTCAGTTAGACGGTCAAGTTGAGTCGATGGAGGAACGATGTAAAGTTTCATTGATGAACCCGCTGATTCGGTCCTGGTTTCGGTGTTTCGAGGTCAAACTCGGCAGCCAAGTTGGCAAAGTGCGAAGTCGTCTTTTTCGCGGGCCGCGTTGCAATTATCGGATGCTTTTCCGAACCCGTCCGTTTAACCCAAGGCTCCGTCGTAAGCATATCCAGAAAGCGTGGCAACGTCGGAGGTAACTGTAGCTGCGGAACGTGTCTGAATGAGGAGGAATCGCAGTCGGCTCGATACGTGATGAAATCGAACTGGGAATTGCACTGGGCAACGAGGAACTAATGGCTCTATGATTTCGGATGGTAAAGTGCAAAAATCTCACGTCTTGACGTCACACCGTTCGTTGCGCCTCCGCCATTGTGTCGCGACCACCATCGGCGGGTCAACGCTTGTCTGCCGATCCGTCTGTGTTGAGAACTTGAATGTGTTCTCTTTATTTTTCGACTTGTAGGGTATCTGGCTTCATGAATGTTTGTTTTGCTTGTTGCTTATCTGGAGGAAATCGATAGCTGAGGAACGATACCGCCTATCTGCCAACTAACGAAACGATTCTGCAGGGCAAAGAAGAAACTTGGCCATTTTTGTAATTTAGAGGTTGGATTTGGAATTTTTGTATACTCTACAGCGCTCCTATGCGGAATGGGATAAAACTAGGAACATCAGCTTGTGTATTTAGTACTGAAGAATGCGGCATAGTCACTGAATCATTTTCGCCAAAATTGTCAGTTAATAGTTCGTTCCTGTCGCATTCTGGCAAGTTTCCGACATCAGGATGTCTACAAGTCCGGACTTTCCGGAAAGTACGTAAATAGTACTGATTTTTTAAGGGTGGTCCGGAAGTACTGAAAAAGTGCAGAATTGCGCAAGAAGGTCCGGAATTTTATCATTTTTTTGTAATTTTTGTCGCAATTTGAGCGGGAAATTCAAATTTTTGAAATTTGCTAAATTTTGTCAATTGGAGGTACTGGAAAAGTACTTAATTTTTTCGTTGAGGAAGTACTGAATTTCTCGGGAATGTACTGAAAAAGTACTGTAAAAGTACTGATTTTTGGCCAGCCTGTTTTAGTAGACACCGTGGACATAGAAAAACCAAGGATATATACGATGAGGTCTTAGTAGACACCCTGCGGTGGCTGTTTACTGTTGAAATAATCCTAATTGTTAAGCTTCATCTCGAGCTTAGTCGAATGAATAAATCACGAGATTTGTTAACAAGTCGGACTCCAGCTTGCAGATGCATCGTTGTCAACAAATTAAAAGCTGCGATAAATTTCGCAGAGTTGTTTAATTGATGATGTCAAGAGAGTTGGTAAAAACATAATTGCATGGTTAAAGTATGCAGGTTCGTCACCCATGATTGCCTATTTGGTGGGAGACTCGCGCACTTGTTCCGGTAATTCGCGTGTTGGAGGCATCGTTTTGCCAACGTCAGCTGCGTCAGAGGGGGGCGGCAGCTCGAGGAGCAGAAGCATTTCGTGGTCGGCGAGACAAGACAAGAGAATTAATCGCGTGTTCAAATGCTAAATGGAAACGGCTGCTTTATGAGCGGCTCGCCCAATTGAACGCACATTAATCAATGCCGCGCCAAAGGATGGATCGGTAGAGCTTTTCCAAAATGAAACGCTTTTGCAAGAATGCGAAACGGACGGTAGAGCATGATAGCAATCCCAAGTTTTTCTATGACCAAATTTTACGACTCGACTGGTTCTTCAAACGGTTCTGTTCTCGGCAGACTTTTTACTGCATATCAAGCTCGGCATTGCATGTTATTCGAGCAGTCGTTCCTCCATGAGGCTGATCAAAAGTCAGTGGCAGCGTTTATTTTTTTTCGCGTCCGGCCGTAAATTTTGAGTGTTCCCCATCTCTCTCTTGGCGCCTTCGCGCACGTTGTAATAAACAATCGCGAAGAAAGGGTCTTTGTTTCACTTGGCATTAACTCAACATACAGTCAGGTATTCGAGGAGAGTCGAGGTATTCGTTGCGCAACGAAATCCGCCGTGTTTATCGTGAAGGCATTTTGGGTTGCCCAAAAAACCCCCCCGCGCCTGTTCTTTCCAACGACATGACCGAACTTCTTTGTGTCGCAAGCTTGCGTTTCTTACCACCTGTTGAAGTCTCCTCGGTTGAACGGTCATGCGTCCGCAAAAGTTCTGAAACTTTGCCATGGCTTTGTCTCACTTACATCGGCAAAGGATTGAATTCCAAGCTCTCTGCTTTTTCTCGCGGCTTTTCGCGTTCATACGCTAACTCGACCGGTTTTCGTTCATAGTGCTACAAGTGCGCATGCGCGAAGTGCGTAGAGCGTCGTAAGACGGATCACGACATACGCAAGACACAGCATTGCCGTGCTAAGGAAGAACGTCGTATATACATTCGAGAGTTGCCCAATTTCCTCCGATAAAATGTTTATTTTTGAGGAAATTTATGAATATTTTCCCCTGAAATTTTCAGGAGCCTTAGGTGAAATCGCGTACAAAATTATCTGAAAAATGGAAAGAAAAATATTCCTAATTTTACCGGGAAATTCGTGTTTTATCAAAGGAAATTTGGCAACGCCTGAAGGTTCATACAGCATTTTTCCTTAGCACGGCAGCAGAGCAGTGCGTCATGGCGCTTTCTTTCCGTTCGCGCATAAGTAATGCTCTCCCGAGACAAAATCAATGCATATTTTTCCCTATCAACACCATCTTCCCAAGTGTTTCCGCGTGTGTCAGTTATGAAGCCTCATCTCCATTTTTTACGAGTGGGGTCGGATCGGGGGGGGGGGGGGGGGGGCAGCTAGTTCTTCGCGGCTCAAAGCAGCTCTGGCGTATTTAAGAAAAAGACCGTATGAGCAAGAGACGCTGCCACTTTGCTCCCAATGAAAAGCTATTTTTTCCGCGATTGAATGGATATTTTTCTTGAAATTTTTCACAGAAATTGATTTGAAGTTTGATCGAGTGTTTATGAAAATTTCCAAGAAAAATATTCATTCTTCTATGTAAACGTTAATATTTCGTCAGGAAGAATTCGACCATCTTCGGAAGTCCATACGGTGTTTATCCGTATCAAGGCATAATAGGAAACGGTTAGACTACTTAAAACACGTGCTGTTGCACAAAGATGACGTGTGTTGGTCTCTCGCGCTCTGCGCTGTCTAATAATGCATGAGAATCGCCCGCACTCTGATATTAATCACTCTGAAATTAACGTGAGAAAACACGGGTGCTTTTAAAGTTGGTTGAACTTGAGGATTCACGCTTCACGCTGTGTTTCCTGACATTCTTGAAGACTGCTGACTAAGTGTCATGTTTTCTCTCTGTGGATACGGGTAATTCGTATATTTCTTGCATAAGGTCGAGTTAGGTTCGGTGGTTATTTTATGGTCATTTATGGTGCGATTTTATGTATAGTAAGCCAAAAGAGGTGGTATCTAACTTAAAAATAGCGAACACTCATGCTTCCCCCTAAGGTGGTTCCCCAACAGTGGCTTGGCGTGAATGATCGATTATAGGTATTTCCCCATTTGAAGCTGTAGTAAATAATCGATTATTAAGGTGTTCGCTACCAAAAGCCTGTTTATCGATCTCTTTCCATAGGAATAAATAGCAGATCAATCGAAAGATTGCAAAACACGCCACGCTACTGTTCCCCAAGTGACGTCACTCCTAACTCGATGCCAACCGCCGACTTTTTGGTCATTTTTTGCGAAAGTGGGCAAAAATGTAGATAAAAAATCCCGCTTGTTTATCTTTGCAGGGGGTATCAATAAAAAAGGACCTAACTTCCATTTCGAGGGCGACGGCGGGGGCACAGTGGATCGAGGCAATTGGAGAGGTCGGACAAAATTTGGAAACTTTAAAAGCTTATAACTCCGCAAAATCAAAACTTTGAGATTTTAAAAATGGTTCCATGGGTTTTCTCGTGAAATTTTCCTCTAGTAGCAGCCATAGACTTTTAAAATATGACGAAATCAACTTCAAAATTCGCAATTTTCGTCAAATATTTCATGTTCGACCTCTCAAATTGACTCGATCCATTGTGCGGCGGTGCCTTTGAGTTCATCCTCCGAACACTTTTCTATCGAAGTTTTTCCCTATTGCATAGTGATCTACATGCTGAATCAGAGTCTCAAAATATTCGAGATAATTTGTTTTTAAGCAGATTGTGATGCCCAGAATCCGGAAGTACGTCGTTGCAGATCCCTTGTGTCAGATGCTTATCGGCACCCTGTCGAGAGCGCCGTTAAACGTTTACACGTTTGCAGCTCCGACCGTCCGGTGGATACGGTAACGAAACCAGTTCAATCGTCCAGACCGACCGAGTGTGCGACTTGAGGCCAGGTCAACGTCTAGCACGGCGGCCCGGCAGAGTGACCGAAATTTCTTCGTTTGAAGCCGCGACGAGATTAAATCGAGCGAGCTGTCTTAATTCGCTCTTGGTTTTTCGCGAAGTTCTCAATCTTGCCGCATTGCCGAATTAAGCTCAAAAAGTGACTGCATGAGGCGGCATAGGGTGTCTACAAGTCCGGAAACAGTACTGATTTTTTAAGGGCGGTCCGGCAGTACTAAAAACGTGCGGAAATTCCGCAAAAAGGTCCGGAGTTTTTTTTAATTTTTTGTCATTTTTGTTGCAATTTCAAATGTTTGGTATTTTTCTAATTCCATCAAATGGAGGTACTGAACAAGTACGGAATTTTTCTGTTGGAGGTGGTACTGAATTTCTTGAGAATGTACTGAAAAAGTACTTTAAAAAAGTGGCTCAAAAAAAAAAGCTGGTCAAAAGTGCTTACTTTTGACCAGCCTGTTTTAGTAGACACCCTGGGCGAGGAAAATTTTAGGAAGCTTACTGTGAATAATTTTTATGGGAGATCGTGGGCCAGGATAAGAAAAGTCCAAACGGATCGCATTTTCCAAAAACAAACCGAGAGCATTCCAATGTCCTGAAAATATTAACTGATCATCTGAACAGAAGTTATCTTCACCCCCGATAAACTATAAATTCAAGACGAAAATTACAACCACGCCTGGAAAAGTATAGGTAGGACCTGGAATCTACTATGCACATTGTCAGGGCAACGACTCCTTCTTCTCTGTGTCGTACAGATGTATACAGAAAATTGATGTTTTTTTTTAACTTTATGAAGTTTGCCTCTATCAGGAAATACAGCAAATTACGTGACGTGACGAACCGGAGTGTGACTCATTAGTAGTTTTGATTTTTCCCTTTTCCAGGCCGCTCGATGAGCCTGGAACGTCCTCTAGCCCTCAAAGTAGCGTGTCGGCGATGAGGCCCGTATGAGACCCATTCCCTGTGCTCGAAAAAACTGTTGTCAACGTTCTTTACTGCAGCCGGAGCGAGTACTGTTATTCTGTACACAGACCCCCGTGCGCCGTGCATACGTGTATATCAAGGAGTTTATAGGATATCAGTATATTAGCCAATACGCGGTCCTCCTCCTCTTGCAGCTATCTATGTTTTATTGGCTATTGTCTTTGCGGATATACTCATACATACTGATGTAATCGCCGAGTATTGGGCATTATATATCCGAGTTGGCCGAGTGGTGCGGCCGCCTCCCGAAGCTCTGCCGCGATAGCGAAGAGAGCAGTATGTGCTTGCTGGGATGAACCTCGAGACACATGAAAGCATGTGCTAACCACGGCTCATACTGAAATGTACTTACTGCTCTCTGCGCTATCACGGCAGAGCTGGTGGCGTTTACTTCCAAGTCGGGCAGCGGCGCACACATCAACGAAGCTCATCTGGACGGGATGCCTACTTAACCCCCTCATTATTCCAGCGTTGCCAGTTAATGACCTTTATCGGCTCGTAATTGCCCGACGCAACAATGTTGTATTAATGCCGCCCGATAAAATGCCCGTGCCAGGTGGATCGAAAGAAATGTAACGTCCAATTTAACCGCCTTGCCTGTTCCTACTATCTCTCCCGACTTGTGTTTTTGTGGGGCGCCCGGGAGGGGGTGGGTTCGATTCAATGTCAGCTGAAGAGCGTTCACCTTAGGGATAATTGGGTCTCGTGGTATTGGGACTTTTCGCTACCTCAACTGCCACCGCTTATCTGACGACACAAAATCCAAGTCCAGTACGAACTAGATTAGTAAGAGTCTCATCTGTGATTTTGTCAAAAAAATTCAACAGATTGCTGGCACATCCATCCAAATATTCAAGCCACAGCCGCAGCATTGGTGAAGGGTTAGTTGCGCTGGTCATAGGATCATGTTTTGACGCTCGATTCTTAGAGCTCAGCCAAAAATAAGAAGATCCGTCCTAACAGTAACTTCCTTCGTTGAATATTAACCAAGATACCCGGTTTGGAAAATTAGGTTTATGACATCATCCACCGCGGTAGTGACAGCGACACCCTTTACTTCTCCCACTTTGCTTTCATCAATTAGTAAGGCACACATTTACACTGGTTACTCAACGTGAATTTCGGATGAAAGCAAGGTGTCTCTTCCGCGGTGGATGACGTCATAAACCGAATTTTTCAAAGCGCCACTTTTCGGTTAATATTTAATGTAGAGAGTTGCTTTTTGGACAGATTTTATTACTTTTAGCTCGTCTACAAGAATCGAGCATCAAAACACGATTCCGTGACCAGTGCACTTGACCCATTCCCACTAGTTGTATATTTTTTGCCTCCAAATTAGTGTGCACTATTGCATCCCTGAGTAAACATTGCATTTTGCAGTACAATGCCGTAATATTTACCCGGAACAAGAGGAATTTTTCGTTGAGAAACTTGGAGAAGTGAAGTTTTCAAAAAGGAAACTTTGTTAATCATATGATAATCTGCGGCAGCCAATCCAAACTTGATTTTTTTTCAAGTTTTTCGAAGTGCATTGATTGAAATGGAAGTGTGTGTCCCATGAAGGATTGAACTCAGTCTTACCTGCAAGGGAATTCCCGTTCGCCGAGACAGAGCTCGAGACACTCCTGTCGGGAGCCTGCAGTCTGCTGCCGTTGTACGTAGCCGTTGAGTCGGTGCGCCTGCACCCTGTCGAAGCACCATGCGCGCTCGCACGGCTTCACGCCCAAGCAGCTCTTCTGCGCGTAGATTGTGAACACTGGAAACTGGGACTTCGTCAGCGCCCCTGAAACATGACAACACTTAGTTTCAGACACAAAACTCCAACACAATATTAAGAAATCGACACTTTATTGAACGGAAGGCAACATTATCAGGTTCCAGCATCGAAATATATGGATGGGGAAGTTAACAGAAATCAGGAATATTTCCATGATCCTTCGAGGATTGCGGGCTCGCGTTGTACACTGGTTGGATGCTGTGTCCATTGCACCGCAGGCCGCAGGAGCAGATGATAGGCCAGACACTGAGAAATTACAACGATTAAAGCACGCACTGTGCTCTGCGCGCAATGCGAGAAGTGTCCACGCAGTCTTGTAGGCGCTAATATACGGCCCACGCCAACTGACCGACTGCACTGCGTTTGGCGCAATGCGAGCAGTATTCATTCAGTCTTGCAGGCGCTAATATGCGTTCAACGCCGGCTTCACTGGGTTTGTTGCGATTATTCCAACTCGCGTTAGAATAATCGCGGCATCGAATAATGGGGCTTAAAAGTCCTATGATGTGTTTCGACGCCGTATGAGCATTCCAACTTTGCCTCGTTTCTCCCGATTAAATATTTTTTCCGAGAAAAGTTAGGTAAGTTCGCTATGTTCGCTTTTTTACATTGAGTGGACCATTAAACAAGGTACGAATTTAGGCACTCTGATATCAATGACTCCTCATCAGAATTTCACGTGAAACACGATTCGCGCAACGAAAACTACTGAAATCAACTGCTAGCTAGGATATCGACGCTTTTATTGTACATTGGCTGCGGGTTAGAATTGCCCACTCACAAGAAAAACAATACTCTCCGCGAATTCTTGCCTCTTTTCAGAGGGATCCTCTTAAAGTTCTGGGGGCTCCCAAAAATCGTTTCCTGTGTCCTGGGGACACTTTGATTTGAATTTCTTTCAGGTGTGCAGAAAGTGCTCGATCAGCCGATAGGCCGATCGCCAAGCTATTGTGAAGGTACCTGAAAAGTGGTAAATGTATGCGAAAGTACCTGGAAAAACGGGAAAAAATGTGAAGGCAGATGGCATAAACCAACTAAGGGCGGGGCTTCTTGGGTAGGAAACTGTGTAACGCTTAGTTGATCAGTTAAACGCGCTCTTTTATGAAACGAGAGTGAAGTACACTCTCTAATACGAAGGAAATAGTGAAGCGCGCAAGTCTTAGGTGGACAGCAATGTGAAGACATCCTCAGAAAATGCGAGGGCTGCCTCGAAAAATGTGAAGGCGGAGAACTCTCTGCACCCCTGATCTCTCTCAAATTGTTCAAAAATTACGAAAATAATACGGGACTTAAGGATCACTCTGTATAGTCGGCTGCTGGTTTCAAAAATGGAATACAAGCATAAGCTAGAGTACCTATTATAGGGAGAGTATGGACATGTCGAATATTGTGAGGTTATGTGATGGAGCTCTTACACTCCAAAAGGGTAAGCAATCGATGAATTCAAATTATACAGAGTTATTTTATAATCACAATTGTTGGGAACTGTCGTTGGTAAAGCACGTATTTGACTTGGTTTTTGCATAGACTTACTCATTTTTGCGGAAGAGTGCTTACTTATGAATTTTCTTGTCCATTTTCGTTTGATATTGGAGTCTAAAGATTGACAGTGACATTTTTCGTTCTCGAAGGTTACCTACCCTTTTGGGCCCTGAGAGCTACATATCGACGGTGAAACTACCAAACCACGTATCTCGTTTGCAGTGTTTAAAAATCTACGCTCACATTTTATTTTTTTGAAGTAGACCAAATCAATATCATTCCTTGAAATTTTCACGGAATTTTCTCCGCACAAGGAGGAAAAATCACAGAAATTTTTAATACTGGATGTTAAGTAGTTTTTCATTTAAAAAATGAAGTATGACAGGAAGTCTGCGACGTCGCAAACCGAGATACGTGGTTTGGTAGTTTCACCGTCGATATTTCGAGTTGTCCATACTCTCCCTATATAGGTACTCCAGCATAAGCTCTCGAGGCAGCCTGGAGGAAAGGTCCTCGACGAGCAACGTAAGAGGTGCGATTCCTTTTTCTCGGTGGAAACCACGTTTTTCCCCGGCGAGCGAGGCCGGGGTCGTTAGCGTACAAAGCCGCGTATGTAAATCCGCCGCTCGCAGTGGCCGCCACCGCCAGATCCGCGGCCGGGAATCGAGGCAAGTTGGGAGTTCGTGACTCGCTTCTCCCAATTCCGCGAGAGCACCGCGATCTCGGTGCGAGCGCACACCATTCGTGCCAGATGCCGCCCGTGATTAGGAAAACGGAAATCAAATTAAATTACACGGTGCATGGTGTTGAGATGAACTCCTTCCATGCTCCCGCCGCGCCGCCCCAGCCGCGAAACCTCCATGGATCCAGCCAGGAGTATAGTTTCTCCGGCGAGGAATGGACAGGGGCATGGATCTCATGCATACTCCACGGAATTTCGATTTAAACACTTAATCTCACGTGGATTTCGCGAGAAATACGATGATGCCACCGGTATTACTCATAATCATCGTTTGATAGGTGAGTATGTAGCCAAAGTGCTAAAAAAATGTGTAAGAATTAACTTTGATTAAAAACTCTTTTTGGATTTTTTGGGCAAACTTTTTGGGCATGGATTTCATGCCTACTCCACGGAATTTCGATTTAAACACTTAATCCTACGTGGATTTTGCGAGAAATACGATGATGCCACCGGCATTACTTATAATCATCGTTTGATAGGTGGGTACGTAGCCAAAGTGCTAAAGAATGTGTAAGAATTAACTTAGATTAAAAACTATTTTTTTAATTATAATTTTTGGCCAATTTTTTTACCACTTTGGCTACGTACCGTGCTATCAAGTTAATTAAGTGATATTATCAATATGTTACAAATTAATGATGATCATAATATCTATGACTTGAATAGAACTGAGGAATTTGTAATTCTGATCTTTCCGCCTCGACCCTATTTTGTCTATTTATTGATATGGTGTTTGTTGACTTCGGCGCTGCAGGTTTATCCGAAAGATTAAAGAAATTGGTGCTTTTTATTCCAATTTGGGAGGAATTTTAGTCCTCCGTCCCCTTCAGCTTTTAATCAAAAGAGAGAGAAAACCGAGGGTTCTTATTAGGTAATTATTTCCAGGAAATCAGGGGAATGTTAAGGAATGAAAAAGAGCAATGGTTCCAGCTTGTATTATTTTTGCGAAGTTTCACACAGGTGGAAATGGTTGAATCGATATTCGGAAATCCTCACCAAATGCAATTCTAATTGTTATCGAAGTTACAGCATTTCATGGCTGCATCACGGAAACAAAAGTGTTAATGGTTAAACCTGAAATTGTAGTACTACCCCAATTTGTTGAATGATATGGACATTGCCAATCGATTTTGGTAGCACCGCAACATTTGGGTCAGTAACCTAATTTATTGGGGTACTCCCACGATCGGTCGAAAAGGTTCAAGTTGGGACTTAACTCCTACCTTTTTTTCTGGTGATTCTTGTGTAGCTGAAGCTTGTGTAGAAAGCTTAGCTGAAGCTTGTGTAGAAAGCTTGTGTAGCTGAGGCTTGTGTAGAAAGCTTGTGTAGCTGAAGCTCGTGTAGAAAGCTTGTGTAGCTGAAGCTTGTGTAGAAAGCTTGTGTAGAAAGCTTGTGTAGCTGTGTTGAAGGTGTATTTTCAGGAGTATCGAGGTATCACGGTTCTGTTGGGAGTGCCCGAGATCTTCCCGAGAGTGGCAAAACGGCGCGAAATCAATCCGCGGATCAGATTAGGGCCGACGGGATCTAATGAATATCCCGGATTGCCGGGATATCTCTGATTGATATCTCGTCAGCCCTGTTATGAGTCGTGTCGCGTCGGCGCAACTGATGTGTTGCGCCTTCTCGAGGCGCTATCACACCGATGCCGCACAATCGCCGCCGCCGCACAGTGGATCCAATCAATAAGGGAAGTCGGACAATATTTGGAGACGCTTTTAACTCCGTTTATACAAGACTTTGAAGTTCTAAAAGCGGTTTTATTGGTTCTCCAGTAAAATTTTCTTCCAGAAGCACCCTTTGAAAGTTAAGATGTGACGAAATAAACATCAAAATTTGCAGATTTAGTGAAAAATTTCATGTCGGACCTCTTTAATTAACTGGGTCCACTGTGCGGCGGTGAGGCGGAGCCGCGCGAGCTCGCACGCGTAATTAAATTAGAGGCGAGTCGTGTCGGTGTGCATGTGCCTCTGAAAGGGCCGCCAACAGCTGATCGACCGGGCCTCTGATGATGGATGCTGCTCCAAGTCTAGGTCACACTCAGCGCCTCTCCTGCTTTATACTCTCTTCCTCAGTTCTTCCTGAGTCCTGACGTTCCCCTTTAACTCTCTTTGTTTCTCCAATGTTTCTGGATACGAGTTTTCTTCCGCACTTTTCTCTCTTTCCTCTGAAATTTTTCGGGACCATGTCTCCTCATGTGGGCTATTTTATTCCTGCTGCTAAACGCCGTGTGTCGCGGGCTTATTTTCCTAACCACCTGTTAAAGTCTCCTGAGTTGAATGGCAGTGCACACACACTACACAATAAGAATAATGGTAGTGGTTGTTTGAAAAGCTTGCTTTATTGAGGGGAAAACATGAGCATATCACCGTCTTATTATTTCACGAGAATCCTCGTCAGGAGTACTGAGAATCTTAGTAGTTATAGTGATGAGCATAGTGATATCACTGGGAAAAAAATTCGCTTGCATCTAGAGCCCAGACTCTTGAAAAAAAATTGACAAGAAAAAGTACTCTTGATTCAATCGGATTTTTGTTTTAATCAAAAGGAAATCCGCTTAAATTAAGAGGCTTGGTTCTCGATGTAAGCAAAAATCCGATTGAAGCGAGAGTATGTTTTCTTGTCAGTGTTTTTAAGAGTCTGGCCTCTAGATCCAAGCGACTTTTTTCCAGTGATTATAACGTCCATTGTAATATTTTTGTCAGTACCAGAATGGCACTGTTATCATGGTGATGATGTTCATCATTGAAAGCACGGAAACTCACGGTTATACTACCGGCCGTACCTGTGCGACACAACGAGCGAGTAAACTACGAAAACCCGTGGTTTTTTTTTTTTTTTTTTTTTTTTTTTTTTTTTTTCTCCGTGTTTCTGACTCCCGGGAAATCTAGGAGCCAGCGCTGAACTTTTCTCAGTGTAAACCATGTGTCTAGAGGACCCATCAGACGTATGGATAACAAAGCCAGGCATTTGAGCAGGCTATCAGATTACCAGAGAATCGTGGTGTTATAATAATATTTTCTAGTTGCCGTTACCATTTTTCTCATCTGTGTAGCTGTGTACGACAACCAGCATGACATAGAAGTTTTGCTACCATAGCGGAAACCTGGGGTGGGAGCATCTACTTTACACCTGTTAAGCTTCGGCTAAGTCAGAATTTTCAGCTGAGACTTTATTTCGCAACTGCATGTTTTGGAATGAGGTTCGGCATGGTCGCGTGTTATCCAAATGGTTGCTGAGGTATATTATCAGGTTAAACTACTGTTCTTCATAATAGTAACACTCTTGACTACTGCACCTGTGCTGTACACTGAAAGTAGATTGGAGTCAAGTCTTCATCTTGAACTAATGACGCGGAAGTTGTGTACTCAATAACGTATTTTGACCACAAATCTACGTGAAAACGCAGCTGATTGAACTCATCCCGTGTAAACTCTGGCAAAGATGGGTTAGAAGATGTTAGCCGCCTGGTGAAACACGTGTGGTAGGCGGTTAAGAAACTGAAAATAATGGTGTCGGCAGTATTACGGACGATCCGATAATTTGGGAAGCAAATAGCCTGGCCTTAATCCCGACGTGACGTTATGGCTGTATTGTCGGTTTGCCACCTCCTCGGATGTGTGATAAATCTCTGGTTTTGCCTCATTTTTGATGCTTCATAATTTTGATTCCACTGTCTGGTGTCTAGAACGGGAGAGACCAAGACACATCAGGAAATGAAAATTTACATGAAAAATTAGGGAATCTGTTCCAGAAACCGGGAATCTCTTCCTCTCCTGTTTAGGGATCATTTCCTTTTCAAAGGCGGTCTAATCTGACCGAGCGCTATTATTATGACTTCTTGAGTTACACATTTGAAGCTTCAAATCATAAGAAGAATAGAGAAGCTTTCATCGGCCAGATAATATAAATATCAGGAACGCTATCGGAATCAACATTTTGAATGTGCGCCAAAGAAATGGCTGGAAGATGAATTAAAATCGATATTCATTTCTGGAACTCTGGAGGATTATATTCTCTACGAAAAACAAAGTGTCAGGGGTTATCCCCTAAAATTGTGGTACTATACCCCAATTTTTTGGATGGTATGGACATTTGTAATTAATTGTGGTAGTACCGCAACTCAAGTCAGGTTAGTACCGCAAAGGGTTAGTCACCTAATTGATTGGGGTACTACTATAATTAATTGGGGTGCTACCATAATTAATTGGTGTACTACCACAAATAATCGGAAATGTCCATATCATCCAACAACCTCGTGCTTTTTTCCGTGTTTTCCCGCAGAAAACCCCGGGGAATTGGGAGAAATCTTCGGTTTCTCATCAGGGAATGCGCTCCCGAAAATCAGGGCAAAATCAGGGAATGGACCTAGTCCAAAATTCTAGACAAGATGGAGGAATTCCATTGACGACGGCCCACGTGGCAATATCGTGGGTGGCGTCGGTGGAGCCCGCGGGCGTTGAGCGAGGCCCAGTGGCCGAAATTCGAGGAGCTTTGAGTTTGACTGATCGGTGATTTTAATAGGTAGAAGCGGAGCCTGACAGGAAGCCAACGGGTGCCGGCGCGTGGTAATGGTCCTGGTTAATGGCCGCACCCGCCATTAGGGAGCCTAAGTGTTCGGCTACTGGTGTCCACGGCGTCGCGTCGTTCCGTCCTCGGCCAGAACCGCATTTCCACGCAGAGTTTCCACTCAAGCTACGCGATTTTTCCACGGTGAGGCACCAGCTCCGCGGCGACATCCTAATCTCCCCCTCCTCACCAACACTGTTTCACTAATCAAAGAACCGCGTATCTCTTATTAGAAACCTCGAGTAGATACGCCGTTTTTCGTAACGTAGCCGAACACGTGCCATGACTCATGAGCTTTCGACCGCAGTCACCCGTCCTGCCTCAACGTAATCCGTAAAGTAACCTAAAACTAGAGTAGCTTCATAGAGAGAGTATTGCCCCGTGGCTATGAGTTTTGATTGGCTCCTCCATCTCGAGTTTCATGGAGCTCTTAGGACCCAAAAATGGCGGACGCTGTAAGTAAATGTAAATATAAAATGACTCAAGATTTAGTTTTACGGCTAATCCTGTGCTAATTCCGAGGAAAATCATGTTAGATATTGTAAGTTTGACAGCAAGTGCGGTTGGTGATAACCGTAAAAAGTTGGCAATGACCTCCCTCCCATCCTCAAAAACCTGAACAAAGCACCGTCATTCTTGGGTCCTTTAAGGCAAGTGGAAAGGCGAGATGTCCATACTCTCTCTACCAATTGAGCCACATTTTGCAATCAGGAACTACAATTTCAAGCTCATCGATAAAAGACCTGCATAGGGAAACGTATGGCACGTATGCTGTTTCTAAAATGACCTAGAAATTGTAGTTTCAAATCGCAAAAGGAAGTTCAATCAAGGTACTCTGCCAATAACGTTACTGACCACTCCGCCGATGAAACGCAAGGGCAAGTGATTTGGGGAGGGCAGAGAAAAGAAATTCCTCCCCCCCCCCCTCTCGAATTTTAAAGGTAACTTTGAGGATAATATAATGACATTTCACGAAATCATGTGAAGTTTGTAGCTTTAAAGCTTAGTATTTTGAACCATTCTTGCAGTATCGCACTTGATAGTATTCAGCAGGTATGATTTAAAGTGGGTTTAAATCTGGAGAAGAGGAGGGAAAGAAATGTATATGGAAGGAAAATGTACTCTCAAGACCGTTGTTTGCAGAGGAAGCTCGTGGATAAGGGTCCAATGAGCCAGTAGGAAAAATTGTCTTATAATCTCTGTTTAAGTATCTTTTGTATTTTGCGGGCGAATAGCAATTCACCATAAATTAACAAGCAAATTAATTTTGTGTTAACTTCCTCGCAGGAAGTTCAAACCGGCAAATTGTCGGGGTTAAGAAAGTTCACTCTGCCTGAGCGTTGCGAAGTAGGAATTGTTCTCCAGTTAGATTCATTTCAAGTAAAACGCACCATCTTCCTGGATGAGAATAGGCTACGGCTATCTCCTCAGCCACAGAAATTTGCTAATTAGTCTAATATATTCTACGAGGTTGTTACGTTTGCGGATTACTCCAGACTGAAGTAATCTGCACCACCAACTCCCTAGAAGCAAATTGTCGCGGGAAAATGAAGTTCTTAGCGAAGACGTCAGTGTCAATCCGCAGTGAAAATAAATCATAATGGCAGGGAAAATGTTGTTAGTATTGTATCCACCTGGCAACTTGGTGACTGATGTGATTCGGTTGTGGTGAAGAGCGCGGAGCAAGCCTGCGTAGAGTTGATTATAGAGCTTGTTGGCGGAAATAGTCGTTCTTTTCAGCCAAAGCTAACGAGTAAATCTGTTTCTGATCACATCTTTGCCGGGTTTTCTGCAGTGAGGCTCAGCTCTCGCTATCGGCTCTTAGCAGCCGTACAAAAGGCTGTAGCAAACGTAAAAAGGCATGTAACCAAGACATGCATGAGACTATTCATATTAAATATTTTACAAATGTCATGTTTAGCGTCATTCTGACAATCGTCCAAGTACATATATCGATTTAATGATACAGAATATAAATCGAAATCAATCTTGGAGTAAATGGCCTTTTCTCTATTGTTTTTCATGTTCAGAATAATCAAAACTTCTTTTCACAGTTTTGGCCGTCTTTTTGGCGACGCGCCCCTCAGTTTATCTCCAAAATGTCAAATATCTGATGGCTCTGATACTATCATAATTGATTCATGGCTGAGCAGTGCTTTTGAGGAAAAAGTAACTTGAATCTCTGGAAAAAATTGTACACTGTATGAAAGTCCTATTTTGACGGAAATTGAATAATCGAACCTCGCATAATATTCGTTAACCCTTCGGCACCCTCTATCGATAGGCTCATCGTTCCACTTCATTTAATAATTTATACGTAGCTCATTCTAGCTGAGATACATCTATACATATAATTTTTATACATTTTTTATCGTATCATTTCGTGCAAAATTTCGAGAATGGATTTGGAACGATTTGGCAACGGCGCGATAGCAGTGTAAATTGCCAGGATCAAGGTAATTCCACCGGCGCAACGTTCATCCGAAGCGGACAATTCGAACCGCTACTTCTGCGACATCGTGGATATCAACCGGTCAATCAGATACTTCACTTACCTTTTAATGTCTTACTTTTATTATTGTTGTTAAGGAGGATTTTACGGTCAAATTATTTTCATCTCCCTCGAGCTTGTTGCCTTTATTTTTTCCCCGGTAATTATTGTTACCGTGCTCCGTTTGCTTTTTCCAAGCTCCAATTGTCTCGGTCTACCTTCGGTTGTCCACGTGGCCATTGTTTTCGCCGATTGTTGGCCAAAAAAAATAAGAAGCCAAAGAATGCGCAAATGTGCCTGATAACCATTATCAATAGTTTGTTCAGTTTTATTACCTGCCGGCGAGCATCTGATCTCCATTTATAACAGGGAGTCCAATTCCAAAACCTATACTGATCTTGCTGAAAATAGAAGCTGAAAGGGAATTAATCCCTGAAATCAGCGGGATTCTACCAATTTTCAGCAATCTATCACGCCGTGGGCCCATCTAATAAATCTTGTACACATGTTGAATGAAAGAAATGCAATTTTCAAAAATTCCGACTCGCCAACTACGATCATTCAGTATCATTTCAGATCCCGTTTTCTGCGTATAGAGTGGCCAAAATAGGTCACCTCAAGGACTTTTAGGTTTAGTGCTGCCCCACGAGGACACTCAGGCACAGAGATGGTGGCGTTTTTGGATGCAAGGACTTGTCATTCCGACGAAGGAATTCAAGTGCAATAGTTTTAAATGTTGGATTTCGCTGATGTTCCGAAGGCTTCGATAAATCCACAAATCGCCCGCGTGTCTGCGTGATGAAAACATTCTTTTTATTTACACATTTTCATGTAAAAGGTGAGAGGTAGCTGAATAGCGCGCCGAATCTTGGAATTTTTAGCTCAACACGTACTTTTGACCTTCACTGGAAAAAAAACACATTGGATCTGACATCGATGATCAAAACATCGACAAGAAAAAGTACTCTTGATTCAATCAGAATCCAGCTTAAATCAAGAACCAAGCCTCTTAATTTAAGCGGATTTCGTTTTGATTCAAGCAAAAATCCGATTGAATCAAGAGTATTTTTTCATGTCAACGTTTTCAAGAGTCTGGACTCTAGATCCAATGTGGGTTTTTTTTCTAGTGTTCCATGTGGGTGGAGAAAATTTTAAAACGGAGTTGGCAACTAATTTTCTCCCTGAGAATCTCTCTTCTCCCCTGACATAAAGTTTACTCAATATGTTTCTGCTTAGGTCGGCAAATCCGGAGATCGTGAGAATGCACTCGTTGCAGCGGTGCATGTTCGGCGGCATGTTCTTCCGCGATCGGGATAACCCCCGCGAGCCGCGACCGCCCCGGACGGATACATGAAAAATGATTCCTCGTCATACCGTGTCTTCCCGTCTTCCTTCCTTCTTCCCCCGCTCCAATCAATTTGTTATTTATTCCTATCTTGTACAGATGTAATGATAATGATTACCACATTCGACTCTTTCGCGCGGCCCTTTTCAACTTCACCGCCGACGTCAGTGCCCTTCTACCTCCCCCCCCCTCACCGCCAATTATCTCCCCCCTCCGCCCATTCTACGAGCAATCGATCTGCAATCGATTTTCTAAGCTTGCATGACTACTTTATTCACAAGATTTCAGCCATATGTTCTTTGCCCTTCATATATAGGCTCGGAGAAAAAAACATGGAAATTTGGTTGAAATGGGAGATGAAATCAACAACTTTCGGTTGATTATGGGGTTGGGCGATTTCTCGGTTGTTTTTTGATTCGAAATCAACACGATTTTAGGATGAGGTTTTCGTTTCATTACAAATATTAGTAGAAAATATAACACGACAACACAAATGTTACTTGTGGTTTACACAGTGTAAACACCGATAAAAAAGAGGAACGTGGAACCTGACCAAGATGTGTTCATGAGCAAATTGTGTTTTAAAAATATCGCTGTTTTCAGAAACTGCCAGTACAATTCAGTCACGCTTGGAACCTTTGACAGTTTTAGTAGTCTTTGAAAGCATTGTACATTCGACGGTATTTTAAACAATGTTTCAATAGTTGTCAAAAAGTTCTTAATAAGACCGTCGACAATTTTTGAACCACGGAAATTTTAGAGCTTTTTTAATATTCACTTAAAATCTCGTGTAAAATAATTTGCGACGACATTGTCGTGATTTTGACTCTGAATATCATTAGAAAAATTGTCACAAACTCGACAATATTTCTGAAATATTCCCAACTTACAGGACTAGAAGCACCGTTCTTGACTATTTAAACATTTAAACTCTCATATTTTTTTCACAGTTCTTGCTTTTTTGAAGTGGGTCATTTAAAACGCATCACGAGCACGTTTAGTTGAGTGTTGAAAAGTAAGCATTGCTCCTAACGGAAGTCGAGCTTAATAGTTCATCTCGTTGCTTCTTTTTCTGCTAACCCGGTCGAGAGGCGGCCGAAGTCTACGGCTTTCGTTCACGCGATTCCACAAGACAGGTGAGACCTGAGCCCCGTGTTGCCTTTCGTGATATAGTTACCATTTACGGTGGCTCTTCGCCTTAAATACAGGCAGCTCTGCCTCAAGGTATCGGCGCCCTTATTCTAGGAATTCTGGAAAATCCACTTCCTCCCAAGCTGTCAGTCTTCATCTGGACTGATTTCAGACGAGAATTCAAAGAGTCCATGTTATCATCTCTCGTTTACTCTCGGTTTCGTTGATTATCTATCGGACTGCATTTTGCAATTTTGAACTATAAAGTCTGGGTTTTCTGGAAAAACACTTATGTGCATAGGGAAACTAGTGGCACGTACGTCGTCTTTAAACCGGGCTGGAATATATAGTCCCAAATTGCAAAATGCATTCCAATTTTTCCTACGACGTATTTATCTGGTGAAGGAGAGCTACTTATCATCTCCCATGATGAGAGGAGTTTATGTGCTTTAAATTTAATTTTGATTTAATACCAATTTTATTTCTTATCAGAATCTTTTAATTTTCAGGTATTAAATAATTTTGATAAGGCAGTCCTTTGAATATAATTATGATTTCTCAATTTTTCGTTCAATTGTGAAGTATTCACTGTAAAAAATCACAAGAAAATATATTTCAGAAATTTAGCCCGAGACCAACTGTAAAAGTTTCACCCTCTCCGCGGAAAACGCATTGGTTCTTTCACTCTCACTCTTTTTTTGAAAACCTATTGTTTCACGAACACATCCTGCAAGGGATTACGATTATTTGTCACCGCAAAAAATGAAAAATACGAGAGGAAAAATTATTTCAGTCCGACACACTTTAAAGTAGGTAAAAAGTTCCTTTAAGACCCACAAAATAATTTCTTTCGAATTTTTAATTTTTTTGAGAAATAAATCTTTGTAGTCCTTTTTTATGACCTATCCTCGCCCTTAATAACTGCTGAATTTTAGTCTCAATTTCTCAAAATAGCCCATTCGGTGATGTTATGATAAGTGTCTCTCTAAACTTCTCTTATTCACATCGTAAATCATATGGGCCTCTGAAAGAAAAGAGCTGTTTGAGTAACAACTATGAGTAGGGGCTGATTGCAGTTAGCTTCAGGAAGTCCGCGATATTCCATCAACGAGGCAGGGAGGTGAAGGAGTACGAAAAAAAAATGGTGTTTACCAGCGGTGGTGCGATGCTGATGATCATTATATCATTTCAAAGTTGGGAAGTAACTGAGGTAATCCGTAAACATGGTTGCCCAATTGTCGTGAATGTCACTATCTCCCATTCCTAATATTAAGCCTATAAGATACGTACGATGGATCTGGCAACTCTGTCGTTTAGACCCGCGCAACCGCAAGTAAACGCCGCGCTCAGCGTAATTTATCCCTCCTCGCGGTTTGTTGACGGGTGAGCATGAAGAAGAAGTGGTTTGTTGAGAAGAAGTGGAGAGAGGATGACAGGGCTTCCGAGTGTTATCAAATAACTTTTCAATTTTTGCCATTTCTTATCCGCAAGAACATAGCTACTTTTCAAAGTTCCAAAATCCTCTTCCGCAAATCGATGGCTAAGGAACAATAACACCTACCTGACAATGGAGAATGTGCACGCAAATTTTTTTATTGCTTCACCTGAAAGTGCCTAAAAAGCCAATTTTACAGTGTTTTTCATACACTGAGAAAAAGCTATGGTTTATAAACCTATTAGTGGTAAATATGGAACACCTATAATAGTCGTAAATAAACTAATGATTCTCGGTCTGTGAACCATACTAAGGTCTCTGTACCTAATTAAGGTACAGAGACCATAACTAAGGTATATGTGCTATTATTATATGTAGAGGTACTACTATTAGTGGTGTTCCATATTTACCTCTAATAGGTTTATAAGCCATAGTTTTTTCTCAGTGTACTTTTTTTCGGCTAAGGAAAATAGTATGAAAACAGGTTTAATAATGAGTAAATGCGCCGCCTAGTGACGTCATCCGGCAGCATTTTTCATTTAAACACATGTACTTTAGCAGATTAGATCATTTTGTCATATCTCGTCCAATAATCGTTCAATTCATGAACCAAGGGTGTCCTTATGTTTAGCTCACTTGGTAGCGTCCACTCAAACACGGAACTCATCAAATTTCAGACACCTGCAAATTCTCCATTTTGGCAAAAATAGGTTAGCGACCTTGATGCCCTCAAAAGTATAAAATGCCTAAGCTAATGATTTTATTTTTTTTTTCCAATTATGTACGAGAGCGCTTTGAGGAGGCTGTAATGTACGAAAAAACACGTCCAAATATACATTATACATCAGAAAGCATGTAAAAAAACCCTCCGCGGTGTTTTGTAGCAATCATGTTTCGTCTGAAAGCGCAAAAGTAATTGAATAGTGCCAGTGAAGGCGACTGTATTTGTTGAAACAGCGCTGGCCTGTCGGAGCACTTTTCTCGTCTTTCTTTTTCGGCTCATACGTTGTACTCTTGTTATGACCTGTTTTTGCGGTGCGACCTCTGTTATTGGAAAGCCACGCTCTCGGAAGAATCCGAGTCGCGACCCGGGCGAGACGGCTACGACCGCGGTAGCCGAAATCCGGGCGGAAAAATACGGGGGCCGGCGGGAAGGGCGAGGGATGGCCGAAAACAATGAGGCAACGGTAGTCGGGAACGTCGAGGAATGCAAGCGCGGAACAATACGGATGTCGCAGTCGACGAAATCGATGGAATCGATGAGCAGCGATCACATCCTAATGACCCAAAGCGAGACAAGACAAAAGCTCCTGCCCGATCGCCATCGTCGCGCCGCGGCGTCTCCGTACCAATCCTCGATCGTCCAGCATCAATCGCAACGACTCATCAGACAAATCCAATCAACGAAACGAGCGGCACGTGGGCATCGCGTCCAGCGGGGTTGCCACAGTCGACCAGGGAATGTCAGGGAGTTTTCAAAAATCACGGGAACTCCAAAATGTCAAGGAATGTGACGGTAAGCAAAATAAAATTGTCACACATCTTATTTGAAAGTGTCTTCAACTTTGCTACTCCTGCGTTTAAGTCTCCAGGCCACTTTTTCGGGGGGAGATCTTCACACGGGTCTCTTTCCTTTCGTCGAATAGTAATTTGACTCACAATTAGATCAGATTAGCATAGACGAATCCAGACACTTCAAAAGGGCAGGGGCTTAAGGGGGTCCGGGGGCTCCCCTCAGAAAATTTTAAGGATCTAATACGCAGTTTGAGTCAATTTCGTCAAGAAATCACCAAATTTAAGCGTCCTTCCTTCTTCTTTCCTCCGTTCTTTCCTTTTTTCATTGTGCTCTTCTTCCTCCTTTTTTCGGGCGGACGAGTGGGGGCGCACGCGTCGCCCNCCCGCCCCCCCTGGATCTGCCTTTAAAGATTATACCAAATCAGATCAGATTTTATCCACGGTTACTAATTTAATTATTAAAATCGAGCAAAATAATTGTTGGACCCCTGATTTGAAAGTGGCTTTACTTTTTCTACTCCTGCGTTTAAGTCTCCGAGCCACTCTTTCGGGGGAAAATCTTCACACGGGTTTTCTTTCTTCCGTCGCATATGTAATTTGACTCATAGTGAGATCGTATCAGAGGGTTGATTATTGAAATTGATAGACAAAGCTATAGACATAGAAGACAAAAGGGATATGGAGGGATCCTATCGGTGGAAGTGAGTGGCTGCAATGGACCAAAGACGTGGGTGATAGACCAACTAACGGCAACCCGCGAGAAACCCGACAGTTAGTCCATCATTTTCTCTCTTTTAGTCTATAGGAACCACGCACATTTCAACCAATAGGATAGTTCCATACTCCCTATGTCCTTTTATGTCTATCGCTTTGTTTATCCATTTCAATAATCAGCCCGCAGGTGAGATTAGATTAGATTTTACCTGCGATGACGAATGTAATTATCGAAATCGAGCAAAATTGTCGTACGTGTTTGTATGTGGGAACATGCCGCTTCGGAGGCGTAAAAGGCAACACCGAGATGGAAACTCCCGCCCTCGTGGACGGACGACTCACTGGGAACAAGAGACACCGGATCAGCGCTCGTTGGCGAGTGGGTCAGCGGCAATCCCTTTTTTGTTTACCTTGGGGCTCAGCTTTTCGTGCGTGCGTCGCGTCGGCCGTTGGACGTCGGCCGTCGGACGTTGAAAAGTAGGTGGAGGAAGTGGAGTCGGAGACGGCGTAACGACGTGCGGCGGTGGCGGGTTCCGAATTCCACGGCGAGCCGCGCATGCGCCACGGCTCAATCCAACACCGCAACAATACCGCCCGACAATTATACACGCCCGAGTCCGAGTCCGGGCGTGGCCCCTTTTCGCGGCCGAAAACTCCAAACGAGCTTTCCATCGCGGCCTAATTCCTGAGACAACGACGCGACGCATCGAAAGGGAATCTTGCCCGCCTGTCAGGGATGGACTCTCTCTCTCTTTCTTTCATTCACCTTCCACCGTCCCAAAGGAGCTATGCGTCCGCCTCGCTTGTCTACTCTCCTTTTCAGAACCATCGATTTCCGTACCACAGCAGGCTGGGTATACAGACAGAAGGTTTACATCAAAAATGTCCACAAGCAGAAAGTACACATTTTTTGGTCTATGTTTGCAATGTCTAGAACTGAAAAGTCCACTACAAAAATGTCTACCAATAATAATGTCCTCTAAAAAAAAGTCCATACTTAAAAAGTTCAGGAAGTCCAATTTTTTTTTAAATCGTTTTGATTGCATTTTTGGACCTTTTTACATGTACATACATCTTTTGTGTAAGAATGGCGAAAATCCAATGGACAGAAACGTCCGACCTGACTTATCAAAGCCTGACTTTTGTCCTCCTCTGGAACTTTTGAGTAGTTTCTTCTTAATCCCGAAAAAGTCGGTTTTTGGACCTTCACCCTTTGAAGAATAGTGGATTCAAATTCGGTGCCGGAGTTTATACATGCAGCGCCTTAAAAGCTATGAATGCGAAGTGAAATTTTCACCATACAAGCCTTTGCCGCTAGCCCAAAAGGAGTAGATTCCGCTCCGTAAAAGTTTAAGTCACTCTGTAAGAAGAATAGGCTCCACTGTGCATTCGTATAACTGTGGGTTTTTGGGCACTGTGCAAACTCCGGCACAGTATTTAACTCCAAAATTTTTAACAGTGTCTAATTAAAGAAAATATTCCGCTCGAACGCTACTAGGTCTATTCTTTCAAAACGACATCTTTGCTCTTTTATTTCTCACACCGGTCACTGGTAACGCGCGAGGTTTATTGGCCGTATCGGGACCCAAAGAATCCTAGCGTCAAAACTCTCACTATCGCGAGTACACGTCACACACCGCCATTTGAGTCTTGTTATGGCGCCCGAAATCTAATTAAAACCGGTGGCGGGTGCTACGTGCCCGCTGATTTTCATGGGACGTCGCGCTAGCCGGTGGGTTTTCCGACCGTTGGCGGTGAAATTAAGCGAAAGCTGCTCGACCAGGCACGTTCCGGTGGCGGAAGATGAAAGGTACGGACTTACTGGCGGCTGAAAAGCGTCAGTGGTGCAGAGATTAAATCGAAAGTTTCAGGGTTGATCGATCGAGGGCGAACAAAAGCGTGGTTGTATCTTGTATCGACACACAGTGGAACGAGCCAATAGGAGAGGTCGGACATTTGGAAACTTTAAACGCTTATAACTCCGTTTATACAAAACTTTGAGGTTCTTAAAGAGGTTCAATTGGTTTTCCCGTGAAATTTTCCTCAGGAAACACCCCTTAAAGTTTAAAATGTCACAAATAATATAAAAATTTGCAGTTTTAGTCAAAAATTTTGTGTCCGACTTCGCTAATTGATTCGATCCACTGTGCGACAATATATATTCATTCTATGTCTATAATTATACAAATTGGTTTGTACACGTTCCCTAACTCCGCTGTGGAAGTCAATGCTAATGCCGTTAAGGTGGAACGGCATAACCAGATATTATTTGAAACCTCCACTTTCTAGCGTAAAATGTAATTTTTACCATTGGTCAATGTGCCTTCAGCTCATCCGCAGCTTAGCCGAACAAGAAAAATTTGAATTAAAGGGTGGAATCCTCCAAAATGTTTAATAATACACTAAAATCGCCGAGGTTTGACCGTTTTAGTTTTTCGTAACAGTTGTATTTCCCCTTTTCGAGGAGCATAGCATTGCAGCGTGATTCAGGATTGAATGTAAAATTAGCTCAAAATTGCCACGGGCAAAGGCATGGTGCACATCAGTGAAAACGATGAATACTATCTCCACAGTGCCGGTGAATTAGCCGATATAAAATTATAAACTTTTAGTCGTTATTAGGGCATAAATTTGATACGGAACATTAATTAATATATTCGGTAAGCTGAAATTGTGGCCGCAGGTCTCACCAACAATCGACTGATTCTTGTTGCCAGCTTTGACTCAGAAAGCACTAAATTCAGAGTTATCTCCATTCTGCTGATAGCCTCCTCCCCTCTTCAAAGTAAAAATAAAGGCAGTGCGTTACATATAATTTGGACTGCGTCTAGCTAAAAGAACCAAGCCCCGTCAGCTATTGGCACATATAACTGGGCAATGCAATTTTTTACAAGGCAACGTTTGTGCGGACTCCTTCGGCAATTTTAAGGAATTTGTTTCATACAGTGCGGAAAATACACCGCAATTTCCACAAAAATCCGCACAATCGTCATTTAAAAATGTAAATTACTGAAATCAATTCGGCAATAGCTAATGTAGCTTGTTTTCTTCCTGCTCAACGCCGTCCATTTGCTGTTATGTAGAAAAACTTTATGGAATTTCATGGTTTTGTCGATCTCAATTTCTGAACATGACGAAACAGTCCAGGGAAATCTGAAATTTGGCATCCTAAGGTGAGAATAAGAGGCTCTATCTCGGTTCACGTTGGGAGCAGCAGAGGTGTTTTTTTATTCCTTGCAGGTGAAAATTAAATTAAGCGGCGATGTGTAATCAAGGCAGATGAAGTTTGGTAATGTGTGAACGCTGCGAAGAAGTCAGCCGGGCCATGGAACGGAGCTAGCTCATTCCGATTCATTAGAATTCTTAAACTACTATTACACCTAACTACTGTGTTTTCGGGAGGTTTAGCTCCCGCCTTGGCGGTCATGGCTGGCCATCCTTAATTGCGGAATGCGGCTATTGCGGGATGCGACGGGACGAAAGCCCCGGAGGTCCTCCTGGCCATTCTCCCAAGGTCAAACACCTCTTCAAGTCCAGATGCTCACGCTCCGAAAAAGGGGATTTTCTCTTGCAAAACGCCTTCATTTTAGTGCGATGCAATTTAAGCTGCTTTGAGCTCGAATGTCTTGTATTATGCAGTTCTTGTCTCCAGCAATCCAAAGGCACCCAGTTTCAAATTTTCGTAATTTAGCCACGGTAAGGAGCCGAGTCAAGACTATTTTGGGCATTTATACTAACAATATGATAATTTCCATTCGAATCAAACCATCTAGTGAATTTTCCTCGCAAATGAATTCCAGTAACGAAACTGAACGAAAACTGTACCAAAGTTGTAAATATTGATCGACTAAGTCATAGACATAAAAGATTAAAAGAAAAACGGAGCTATCCTATCTGTGGAAAATAGGTAGCTGCAATGGACAAGTTAGGTAAGTACTAGACAAACTTACGGAAACTTACGAGAGACCGAGGTTTATATAGTTGGTCCAGCATTTTCCCTCTTAGTGCATAACAGCCACCGTTTCAATCAAGCCCGAATCAAGCAAAGTTCATTGCTTTACTTTCCCTTTGTATTCTTTACCCATCGTTTTATCTATGAATTTCAAAAATGAGGCCAGAGGAAGAAGGGAAAAGCACCAAACAGGCTACTGTTGCGGCCGTGATACAGTGAAGATAGAGTGTGAACAGATCTACGGGGGAGTCTGCGGTATCTAAGCCGAGTTTCACACGATGGCGATCGCTGCATAATTTGAGCACGAATAACGCGGAATCGTAAAAGCTGTGTTTTATTGGACGCGGCGAAGCGCGATCTTGACACTTTCAACCGTCGCGTCGGCACCGCACTCACATTAAGTGAATATTATTCGAGCGTCGCGTCCGCGCGGCGTCGCACAGTGGATCCAGTCGATAGGAAAGGTCGAACAACTTTTAGAAACTTTAAAAGCTTTTAACTCCACTTATACACAACTTTGAGGTTTTAAAAGTGGTTCTATCGGTTTTTTCGTCAAATTTTCTTCTAGGAGCACCCCTTAAAACTGACAATGTGACGAAATGAACATCGAAATTTGCAGTTTTAGTCAAAAATTTCATGTTCGATCCATCCAATTGACTCGATCCACTGTGCGTCGTGTCTCCGCGAGCCGAGCTTTACTGGTCGCCGGTTCCGGATTTTATTTTACACACCGAAAGAGCTGCGACTTTGCATCACGACGAACGCCTTGCTGAAAAAAAAGCGAAGTAACGCACAAGAAAATTAACAGGTAATAACGTCAACAATGCAACTATTCGTGTGACTCTGGGAGGCAAGGCATTCAAAGCGCCTTCAGTTTTTCGTGTATGCAATTTGGGCATCCCCTAAACATGAATAGTTGTATCAAAACATTCACCATTCCGTTCGAGATGGGATTGCCTTCTCTCGACGCGATTTTCACTCCTTACTGGTTCAGCCGAATGTCATTCGCTGACTATTCTATACATTCTCATAAATTTTTTTCTCTTCCTGTTTTCTAAATTTAGAAAATAACTTTCCAGAATGCAAATCACTTTGCGGAAGTCCCCAAAGCTAGAGTTTTGTGACGATCGTGAAAACACCATTGATGCGGAGTCTTTGTGTAACCTTTAAACCTTTTTTTTAGCCTCCTTGGGAAAAATCTTACTCTTCTCTGCAAGGAAGAAAAAAGAAATTAAAGTCAGGGAGAGAAAAGGAAATCTATTCAGAGGAAAACTTCGTCTATATTTTGATCTGTCGGAGTAAAATCAATGCGGTCTGGATAAAGTCATGGGTATTTCGTGGAGAAATTAAATCGCGTGCCCTATAAAGTGGTTCCAATTCCATTTTAGCATGCCCTTGCCTCTCAGAATGGTTAGAAAGGATCTTAATCGATACATTCGGCTTTGAAAAGCGAGCGTTTGTCTATAGCAAAATTTAAGAGTTTTCAACGGTGGAGTAAACGAGCTGCTGATATCGACAGATACTCAATTTTCTGCTCAGCAAGCTTAAACAAAAGTGCCCAGGCCTCACGCAAGTTTTGGTGTTAACTGCGATTCCTCAACCCTCCTGGAGTGAAAAACCAGGCCCCTGGCCCCTAATTGGCCTGTTCTCAATCTGTCGATGAAGTCTTTCAACCTCTATTGGCCGCAGGTGGGAAGCCCTCTTTAGACTGACAATGATCGACAGTAAAATTATCGGTTCAAAATATGCCTACCCAGGCGTCAAATGTGATATTTTAACCGCAAATGTCCGTTGAAAGTGATTCTAGCTTTGATTATCGACGGGATAGATTTCAAGTCCGGAGGGGCTGAGAACCCAGCCTCAACACGCATCGCGAGGCTGCGTGCGAGTCAGCTGTGACAATCGCCGTTTTCGAAGCTAATTTTGAATTAATCTACAGCTATCATCTCCGAAGCGCAGGGCGCAGCGGTTGTTGATGAAAGCTTCCATGACCCCACGCTTCAGATTAAAATACTTTTACGCGCTCGATTAAGGACGTTCCAGCCTCAAATTCGGAGCCATTATCCCTCGCACAAAATCCGCCTCCTTGCCTAGGTAATATGCAGCGTTGCGAGACTAGTCCCCCTGAATCTTTGGTGGTGGACTTTTTCAGGCATAAATTTTTCGGCGAGACTTCATCATCGTGTGATGTTTCAATTCTCTGTGGCGTCCCTTGGTTAAAGGCTCGTCTCTTTTTTGTCCCGTATTCATTATAACAGAACTAAGATACTATGCCTAATACCAAGATTATTAGTACGCAACCACAACATAAGTCGATGCAAACTCCCTGCCCGCTCAAAGATCAAGTAAACGTATGTCAAATCAAGCATCGAAAACATCCTTATTAGTTTGGCAAATAATTTCTTTTCGGTTTAAGGAAAATTCACTCTCTCTTTGATGCACGGAACTTTTAATCTTGTTACGAAATATTTAGGACACAGAAAAAGTATAATGTTTTGTCAGAATTTCTGAAATTATCGTCTAGTGCACAGTTTGACCCTCGTAGGCTTTGGTTTTTTAGAGAGCAGATAGTTTAAAGTGATGTACTAAAACTATTTTCTTACTTTTCAGCTGGATTCGGAATCATTTAATCGTCCACCTTATAAACTTTCCATGCTGTCTTAGCATTCCCCTGCCCAAAATCCAAACTAAATTTCTACGACGACACGTGCGATAGATACTTTAATAGCCAGGCGTGAAACTCCAAAAATCTACGAGGCCTTCACCGATGACTCCGCGAATAAAGTTGGGGCCCAATAGGACAGCCAACCTATGAATAAAGACTGTCCAGAACGATTTTATCATTACAATTGTCACGATCTGTCGTTTGTATAGTACAAATTTGACTTAGTTTTTGCGTGAATTACTTCATTTCCGCGGAAGAACGCCCATTTATAAACACTCTTGGTCATCTTGGTTTGAATTGGAATCAGGAGATTGGCATTGGAACTTTGGCTGCCCTTTTAGTCTTGAGCCCTCCGTGAAGCGAACTGTCCATACTCTCGCTGTACAGGTAATCTACCTGAATCTTGGGTTGCCGTCGGTGGAGGTGGGAAAGCTGTTACCATGGCAACGTCGCGAAAGTTGCAACGGGCCGGAAGCGATGGAAGCGCAGTTGCAACCGGGTGAGCGCGGCTCGGCCGAGTCGGAATTCCGTCGGACATTAAAAATTTACATTAGCGCGCTCCGTTGGGCGTTTTTTTCCGAATCGTCACGATCCGATTGTTTGTTTTTCGAGCATCCATCGTCACGAAGGTCTGTCAGCACCGATGCTCCGTTTTGTACCATGATCGACTCACTCAGCGCGTAATTTGCTCTGACATGACCCTCTGTCCAACTCCCCAAGCATCCCGATGCTAATTGCCAGTTTTCTCCGCAAATCTTCGCATTTCATGTGATCCCTCAAACAGTTGATTTACGGACGAAAACCGCTACTAAGTTGTACTGTTACAGAACCGGGGAAAAACGCGCGGTGCACGAACCGATGAGTCCAGTAGGAACCTTTTGGCCCAGAAGGTTGAGCTCTTCGATCACCTTGCTAATTGAATCAAACTTTCAAGGTTCTTGGCGAACTGAAGATTCGAAATATTGTGCGAATCGAAAGTCTCCCAAATTGCTTTTTGAGGATTCAATGTAAAAAAGAAACCCTGTGAACCAATCTGCATCAGCATTTTCGATAAGCATTCTTATCCTATAAAAGTATAGATACCTCGGCGAAGGTTCCCTATTTTAACATGGGGGGGGGGGGTGTTACAATCGCATTGTTCATACTGAATTCACCACTTAAGTTGGTTAACAACAAGGCTAAGATCTCTTCCAGCTCTCAAATTTATTTTTTTCTCTCTCCGAATCGGTTCTGACCGTTCATGCACTAATTATAAGAAGGGGTTGCAATGGTGTCAGCGTGTGCTGGGAATACCTTAGGC
The DNA here is from genome assembly GCF_001854935.1 of Bemisia tabaci. Taxonomy (NCBI): domain Eukaryota; kingdom Metazoa; phylum Arthropoda; class Insecta; order Hemiptera; family Aleyrodidae; genus Bemisia; species Bemisia tabaci. The sequence continues at coordinate 495,575 of NW_017547308.1, forward strand.
TCAGACATCATCGTATTGCAACTACAACTTCTGGTTCATCTATTAATATTTTGGGAATTTCTATCCTCTATATGCGCTCTGCCTATTCATGACGTTCTACGGACCGCGAAACTGATTTGATTCCGATTCCTAGGCCGAGTGCCAGATATAGTAATCGATAGTCATGCGAACGACATATTCACGGTCTAATGAAAACTTATCTCTCTTCTGCCGTGTCGCTGGATCGAACGAGTAAATCACAAGTTGTGGGGACACCTTACTAATTGCAGATTTGTGGTGAGTCATGGTGTACAAACTCTGCAAATTGATGAGCCTCGCACCATCCTTTAGCACAGGACACAAGGGGCTCTTGAGTTTTTTGCATTTCATCTTCCAGTTACCCCTCTCTCGGACGATAATTCTTTCTAGACGGCGACACTGCCCACGCAAGGATGCGTCATTGCACCTTGCATGGAACCACGCCTCAAGTCCAGAAGAGAAAAGTGCGTTTCCAAGGCACCGGAAACAGTACCTGAGTCACGATTTCCTGTCGCCTAAATTAATCGGTGCGTTGCGATCGCGTTTCGGCTGTTCATGTGGTCAAATCAGAACATTCGAGGCTCGCGAGGTAATTTTTGTGTGTAGAGATCTTCTGCGGTCAGTGTCCTGGGTCGCTAGGTCTTCCCTCCTTGAATCAAATATATCAGATTTTTGAGGGCGTCCTGTTCAGCCGCATAAAAAATGGAAGGAATTAAATTAATGCCTGGCAGTGTCAATACATGCAATCTGCTCTGAGCGTCTTCCTTCACGTGAAGTCCATGATTGGCATATGGTTTGGAACGGTGCTTTTCCATCTTTATGCTCATATGCATTTTTAATGGTGGCTTAATGACACTTGTCACCCGTAATATAATTATGGACCATGAAGTTACTCGTGTAAGAAGTTCATCCTAGGCACTCTTTGAATCATTTTGGTCTAGACAAGAATTGATTTAATTTATAAAAATTTGGCACACAATTTTTCCGTATGATTTTCTGTGGAGACTTTAACGCGGGGTTATACGGAAGGAAATAATTATTTTTGGAAGTGCAAGTTCCTCATCATTCGTTTCGCTCAAGTCCTACATGTTACATTAAGAACAGTTAAATATGCTCCGATCAAATAAAACCCAAACCTAAAATCGTCTCTGAAGGTCGTTCAGAAGGGCCCCTGTTCCCGTAGAAGTATGATGCACAAAGCTTTATTGCTGCGTCTCTCTCTTAAGTCTTGCAATGATGCATATCTTGGGGATTTTGTCCTGAAGAGTATGTTAACTAAATTTTAAGGGGAAGAACTGTCTTCCATTTAAAAGTTTCATTTTTTGTTTCTGTGAACTTTTATGCATGCATGTATTTATTTTGGTTACTAACCTTACCGTATCCATCGTCATGAACATTAATGGTATTGTTGGGGGAGGATTTTATTGGATTTTTCTTTTCCACACGCGATTTGACATGAACCTTATGGCGTTTGCCTAGCGTTTCTGTATGGTGGGTCACCATTGGTGGCGCGGCGCGGCAATGGTAGTGCAGTAGTGGCCGTATGGCGTATACTCCACTCCGAGCCAAGGTCACAATTTCTGCACGCGCCAGAACAATGCTCTTGATTGGCGGTTGACGCCCCACGACCCCCTCCTCCGCTTTCTCCCAACGCTTGCGAGTATGTGTGTGTGCGACTTTATGTGTCTCAATTCGGTCAGGCGGGCCACTTGCGCAGCCTCCATGCTCGCCTCGATAAGTAGTTCACTTTCCCACTGCGTTTCGTCAAATGAATGAAATGTACGCTTCAGGCACATGATTTCGGGGAGATTACTGTCAGCTTCGGAATTTGTTGGATGATACGGATATTTCCAATTAATTTTGCTAGTATCGCAACTCAAGTCTGGGTAGTAACCTAATTTTTTGGGGGTACTGCCGCGATTAATTGGAAATTACCTGATTGGAACCTCTACCTCTACCCCTATTTCTTTTTTTCGTGCTATGTAATCAATTTATTCGAATGCACCAGGTACCTGTTTCGATGTAATAATACTAATTCCAGCCTTTGTTTGTTGCAGGTGAGTTTATGCACGATATCCGATACCACCTCTTGTCATAGTTGTTGCTTACTGTGCATGTAAGTATCTTAACTATTTTAATCAAACAATGAGCCTCATCACTCGCGTCTGTATTCTGCATCATATCTATTCTCAAGGAAATTTCTTCCAAATTCTGCTACAAAATCCTGTTTAAATAGTTAGTCTGGGCAATCAAACTGCGCCAGAATTGGCCGACGAAGGTCATGCTTGTGAAGTGTGATGATGCATTTTAACGATCATATCTATTCTCAAGGAAATTTCTTCCAAATTCTGCTACAAAATCCTGTTTAAATAGTTAGTCTGGGCAATCAAACTGCGCCAGAATTGGCCGACGAAGGTCATGCTTGTGAAGTGTGATGATGCATTTTAACGCTCAGTGGCTTACAGTGAGTGTTGCTCACCGCATTTTCTCTATAGGTCGACTTTTACATCCGATTCAAGCCGAAAAAATTTCGAAGCACTGCTATAAAAATTATTCGCAATCAATCAGTTTTTTTTTTTCAGTGTTATGAGATGCTTGCATCCCCCAATACTACGAGCGTGTATTTATTTACTTTTTATTGATATTTTGTTCAAGCATACGGTTCTTGGGCTTTTCACGGGAAAAAAGTGTTAGGGGTTTTCCCCTAAAATTATGATACTATCTGCATTTGTTGGACGATGTGGACATTCCCAATTATTTTGGTAGTACCGCGACATTTGGGTTGGTAACCTAAGTTTTTTGGGGCTACCAAATTAATTGCAAGTGTCCATATCATCTAACAGTTGGGACCGAACTCCTACCTCTTTATCTTTTCCGCGTTTTTTGCGTTGTTCCTCTTAATTTCAACCGTACTTCCAGGATGGGACAGTTTTGTATGTGAGCCGGCAAAACTTCCTCAATTAAGTTGCAACATGACATCCAGACTGCCGGATGTGCAATTCGATAATGTCAGTTGACCACTCAGTGTCAATGTTACAAAGTATTTGCGGATAAAGTAAAGCCATCAACATTCGGTTAATGGGACCAAGTCCCTCGCCCGTCGTGAATTCCCGCACACCTTAAAATGTCAATTTATCAATCAGCGCAGGGGAGAGGACAAGTACAGCCATCAAACGGCTGAACCAACTCGCGGTTAATGTGACATTGTTGCGATGCTGCGCCGGGAAAACGGGGGGTTTAGCCGACTAATCGGGGATTTTTCCGCTCGACGAACAACGTGGTCCAAGAGGCAAACGCCGAGGACGTTTCCGTTAGCGCAACATTCCTGGAGTGTAATGCTCTTCAGACATGTTTGAAATGGTTGATTGAATAATGAGCTGTAGTTAAACGAGAATTAGTGCGCTTCTAAAGTTGTCCTTTTTTGAGTCGGAGCGGTCGATGCCGGCCGAATCGCGCCGACGCCGCTGTTGGTCGGACGCGGAGGTTCGCGCTTGCGCAGACCTCTCCGGTTGGCGCTCTTAATTACCTGCCCAGCGACTCAAGGAACGGTAAGGAGTCTGAGTTACCGATGGCTAGACGGGCAGTCGCTAGGGGTACAAAATCCACGCTATCGCATGGGGTGCCAAAACTTGCGTCTCGTTTACATATCGACGGCTAAGGAACAATGCTGCCGACAATTTTACGAGACGAAAAGGAAACTTCGCTATTTTTGTAATTTTGAGGTTAGGTTTGCTTTTTTCATACACTACAGCGTGATTGCAGCGCTCTTCTACAGAGTAAGGAAAAAACCAATATCATGAGCTTGTGTGTTTTGTACTGTAAACTGTGGCAAAGTCACTGACTCATTTTTGCCAAAAGTGTCAGTTCGGCGGTATTGTTTCTTAGCCCTCGATATTCAATATTTCAGACATATCCTTCTATTTTCTCTGTTTGATCTTTCTTTTCGTCATCTCCGAGGAGAATTCCTATCCCTATGTTATGAGAGAATCCACCTTTTTATCCAATCAAGCTCTGCATTCATGGAGCGAAAGCAAATACCATGCCAGGGTTGCCGTAGTTCCAGCCCTGGAATCGCCACCCAAAGTGGCAAATCTGCTGATTAGAATCGACTAGAACGGATTTCCTCGCGAGTACATCGATAATCGATCCTTTTCCATGAATTTTAACGGCAGATCGATTCATCGCAAAGCGCGCCACGCTACTGGAACCCGAAGGAGCGAGCGTTGGGCTCCCCAAATGGTAGCGCACCACGGCGCACAGTGGATCAAGTCAATAGGAGAGGTCGGACAAAATTTGGAAACGTTAATCGCTTATAACTCCATTTGTACAAAACTTTGAGGTTCTGAAAGTGGTTCCTCGTGAAGTTTTCATCCGGAAGCACCTCCTAAAATTCAAAATGTGATGAAATAAACATCAAAATTTGGAGTTTTAGTAAAAAATGTCATGTCCGACCTCTCTAAGTGACTCGATCAAGGTGTCTACAAGTCCGGAATTTCCGCAAAGTCCGGAAATAGTACTGATTTTTTAAGAGCGGTCCGGAAGGACTGAAAAAGTGCGGGAATTCCTCAAAAAGGTCCGAAAGTTATATCATTTTTTGTCATTTTTGTGACAATTTGAGCGAGAAACTGAAATTTTTAGAATTTTGTCCATTGGAAGTACTGAAAAAGTACTGAATTTTTCTGTTGAGGAGGTACTGAAATCCTTGGGAATGTACTGGAAAAGTATTGAAGAAGCACTGATTTCTGGTCAGTCTGCTTTCGTAGACACCCTGCCAGATGCACTGTGCGGCGGCGCGCAGACGCAGACAGCGTCAGGCTCGATTAAGAACAGGCCAAGTCATATATCACGGCGCAAGCGACGCATGATACAAACGCGATGACTCGATGATTTCCCATTATTTATTTTATAACGCGCCGCAATTAAAGCTCGCCCGCGCACCTCACCTCCTCCCTTCTCACCGCGCCACCCCGCTAGCCTCTGTGCAAATACGAGAACACTCGAATGCAAACGCACCCGATTAATATCCGGCGCGCGGCGCGAGTGCCCCTCGGCTCCCGGCCCCGTCGCTATCCCGAGGCGCGTGCACCGAACATGTGTCCGTGCTCCGCCGTGTTTTGAGGTGTTTTTCTCCCCCCTCATCGTGTNGGGGGGGGGGGGGGGGGGCTTGTAATTACGGGGTCCTAATCGCTTCCGCGCTCCGATTCGGCGCTCGGTACCCGCTCCGTGGTGCCAGATCGGTTCCTCGTCGGAGTCAGAAATAACCATTAGGTTAGGCCAAAGGTTGCACAGAAAAAAATAGGTGGTGCTGACGACAGAACCCTCTGTTCATACGGCTCCCGCAGTTTCTTTGTTACAGTCACTGAAGCTTCCGTTATGAGGACAGAATACTCTGTTCCCACGACCGAAGTTCTGTCCTCACAACAGAAAAATTCTGTAAGTGTAACAAAGAAACTGCGGGAGCCGTGTGAACAAAAGGTTCTGTCGTCAGCACCATCTATTTTTTTCTGTGCGGTCCGAGTACCGTGTTTGAATTCTGGGAGCTTATTTCACTATTTCTCATATCCCTCCAGTGGGAGTTAAAATAACATGTAGGTCAAATCACAGACGAAGGGGACGCCCAGTGAGAGGGTGGCAACGGGGGGTTTTAAATGAGATGAGGGAGTGTCAACCCCCTGGTGGATTGTAGGAGGACTGAGTTTTGTGGCGATTGGGCGTCTTTTTTGAAAATTCCCAACGTAGATACTCATACTACACTTTCTCTCTAATAAACACTGGAGAAAAAACACATTGGATGTAGAGTCCAGACTCTTGAAAACATTGACAAGACAAAATACTCTTGATTCGATTAGATTTAAGCTTAAATCAAAAGGAAATCCGCTCAAATTAAGAGGTTTGGTTCTCGATTTAAGCTCAAATCTGATTGAATCAAGAGTATTTTTTCTTGTCGATGTTTTTAAGAGTCTGGACTCTAGATCCAATGTGTTTTTTTTTTTGTTTTTCCAGTGAAGGCTTCCAACTGAAATTCCAATGATACGTTGAATACAATCCACAGAAGAGCTCGCTGTCTTCAACCTTTTAAATTTTAACTCGATTGGAGCATCCCACTTAGGGTGCTATCTAGGGTAGGCCACGCTCACGAGAAACTCCCTTGTTCTCAGAATGTCTCTCCTGAAGAAAAAGAAGAAAAAAAGGAGTTCTCCTGTATTTGAGCGCATTAGAAAACGAGCAAATTCTTTAATCTGCAATCCTCAATGCGGCAACCATATTTGTGCCATTATCACGGTGTAGTTGGTGTTTTATCAATCTGACAATTAGCCCGAGTCCAACACCTGCGGCTCCTTGTGAGGGTAAACGCCCGTTTGACTCGGCGGCACTCGCGCGAGGAGCCGCCCACCAAGTTGAAGAAGAGTACGCGCCTAATGGCTTAACTTCCAGCTCTCTTTTGTCGCCTGCAGATAAAGCTCGTTTACCGTCGGCGCCCGCGGCCTCGGCCCACACACTAGTTACAGCCGCTCATTTGTTCGGATGTCTCTTAGCAAGTGAGTCTTGCGTGGAAGTTGAAAGTCGTCGAGAAATACTCATATCGAACACAGTACATTTGCAAGTTTGCATACGTTAGACAGCATCAGGAGCAGAGTGTCTACAAGTCCGGAATTTCCGGTTTTTTAAGTTTCCTGATTTTTTAAGGACGGTCCGGAAGTACTGAAAAAGTGCCGAAATTCCGCCAAAAAGTCCGGAATTTTACATATTTGTCGCAATTTGAGAGAGAAATTCAAAATGTTGAAAAATTTTTTAATTTTGTCAAATGGAGGTACTGAAAAAGTACTAAATTTTCCCGTTGAGGAGGTACTGAATTTCTCGGGAATGTACTGAAAAAGTACTGATTTAGTACAGCCTGTTTTAGTAGACACCCTGAACAGAGATTTAGGCCAGATAGAAAATGTCAGATTCTGTTATAATTTAGATATATGTCGCAGGCGTCGCCGGAAATTTGCAAGTGAAAACACGGAAAAGCATACAATTCAGAAACTTCCTGGTTTGTTTTATTTCTCCCTAGCCTTGTATACCCATTTGATGTTGTATTTTAATGTGTTTTTATCATTATTACCCCTAAATATTCATGTATTTTGGAAAATGAGGAGCTTTCCGGAAAAAGGGCACATAGCAAAAAATCGCGTTTGAATAAAAAGGAATTTGAAGTTTCCATCATTACTCTATGGCCACTGATTGTGCCGTTCTAGATCGGCAGTCCAAGCTGCGATGAAAGTCACCACCAGTGGCCAAAAAGTAATTATGGAAACTTCAAATTCATTTTTCTCACACGCGATTTTTTGCCATGTGCTCTTATCCGGAAAGCTCCTCAATTTCTTTTAGTCGGTATGATGACCTCCCACCTAGGAAACTGAATGAGCGCGGAAACGTCTCCCTGGTGAATTGTCTTGTTTGTACACACGACTCTCCGCCTGCCAGTTCCTGTTACCTCCCGCGTGCTGGAGTAACATCCCGAAGGCTTTTAGGTATCAGATACGTTGTCCGGACGCGTGGGACAAGATGTCCCGTGTCCTTTTACGGCCGGGGCGGGAGACACCGTAGCTGCCTTTGCGACAGCGTCAGTTAGTTGTTGGCGGCGGGTCGGAGTTGATATCATACTCCTCGGATAGGAGAAACGGCATGATGTGGGATAATGGGGGGAGCTTGGGATCGTCGACATGACATGGAGACCCGCTTCGCTATTGACAGACTCATTCGTTCGGCTTGATGTCATACTCAATAGCCAACGGGATGGAGGCTCGAAAAGACCGAGAAGTGTGTTGCCGAATTGGCCGTTGCAAGCTCCAGTAGGGCAGAAAGAAGAATGGAGAATGGAGATGTTGCATGTGTGAGGAATTTGCGATTTAACCGTTGATACTTATGTAGAAGTTCGCGGGAAACACGATGGTGCCTCTGGTTTCCTCTGAAATTAACTCCCAAGCTCAAAAAAGCTCTCAAGTTGAGGCAAAATGGAGGGGATATCCCACGCTATCCTGAGAGACCACCTCTACATCAAGACAAACTCTCCATGCAAAGATAGGGAGCAAATACATTGACAGGGCTGCCACTTTATTTGGGGACTCTAAGACTGAAAACACGGCAACCCTGCTTATGTATTTGCTCCCTATCTTCGCATGGAGAGTTTGTATTAATGTAGACGTGTACTCTGAGGATAGCGTGGGATATCCCCTCCATTTTGGCCTCGACTTGAGAGTAGTATCGCTTTTAGGTCGGAAATTTTAAAAAAAATTATATTTCTTACGTAGATTAGGAGTGTATTTCAGACTTTCCCGCTCATCTCGATTGTTGAGCCATCTTCTATTCTAGACGTTTTCCAGAAGAAACGAAAGGCGCTCTGCAGCCTGATTGTTGAAATTTTGAGTCTGTCGGGTGGACATAGATGACAGGTTAAAAGGCGGAGCGTGCGTACATACGGTCTTAAACTTAAGAGGTGCCTTTAGCTTGTCGTGAGTTCCACCCGACATAGGCACGTCAAAGCAACGATAAAACATAGCCGACCAATCACGTTCCGCCTTTTAACCTATGGCATCTATGTCTATCCGACAAACACAAAATTTCATCAATCAGGCTGCAGCGGCGCCTAGCCGCCACAGCACCCCATCCTTTCATAGTCTTTCTGGAAGTGGCAGATAACCGGAGACTCCGATGAAGGCTATGGGAATGAAATGGACGTATTTCTGTCAAACGGAACTAAGGGCCATAGGGGGAGGAAGATGGAGGGGGGCTTGGATTGGCGGCGGAATCGGGCGTCGGGTTCATTCCGTCCTATACTCGCAATGCTTTTCCATGGCGCTTAGTTCCTTTTGACAGAACGCGCCACCCGGCATTCGAAATTCCTCTAAAGGAACTCAAATTGGCGCTTAGTTCCGTGTGACAGAAATACGTCCAAATGAAGAAAAAAGAAAGCGTGATGACTAACCTGGGTATTTGTCGGCGTTGGAGGAGAACATGACGCAAAGCCCCGTCTCGTAGTTGACGGAGTGGCAAGTGTCGTTGTTCTGGCAGGCCTCGAGGCAGTCGGTGAGCATGAGGGTGCCGGGGATGGAGTCGAGGAGGTCGTCGGGGGCGGTGAAGACGTAGCCGGTGACGAGCTCGAAGCCGATCATGTCCGGCTCACAGTCGGCGACGCCGGCCCCGGGGGCGGCTTCCGTGCCGGTCTTGCCCCGGTCGCGGGCCGCCGTCGTGGAGGGGCCGAGCGTCGTGGCCGCCAGCGTGGAGGCCTTGGCCGCGAACCCGGGGCCCTGCACCGTCTCCTGGGGCGAGGCCGGCGCGGGCAGCAGGGATATAGCCGCCGTCAGGAGCAGGGCCCATCCGAGGTGACGATCGGCCATCGCATGCAACGTCCCAGCCAGAGACCCCAGCCCAAGACCACGCCGCGCTCCCGCGCTCTCGCCCAAGTCCACTTCCTAACTCCTGTCAACAGAACCAAAAGCTTGATTAAATTTTGAATTCAATATTGAGAAATCTTCAAAATCTTCAAAATGCCTCATCCATTTCAAACAAAATAACTTGGTGCACTAGAAAAAAAAAGTTGCTTGGATCTAGAGTCCAGATTCTTAAAAACATCGACAAGAAAAATTACTCTTGATTCAATGGGACTTTTTCCTTGGATCAAAAAGAAATCCGCCCAAATCTCTTAGGCTCGGCTCTTCGATTCAAGGAAAAAGCGGATTGAATCAAGAGTATTTTTTCTTGTCAATGTTACTAAGAGTCTGGACTCTAGATCCAAGCGACTTTCTTTTCCAGTGAAACTATTGAAAAATAAATAAAAATTAAAAAAAATAAAAAATAAGAAGAATATTTCGGGAATGAATCAGTTGCTACGGTCGCAAAATCGTGTACTGATGCTTGAATTTTGAAGATCAGCTAAAAATAATAATAGGATATGTTCAGACGGTATCTTCCTACGTTCAATATTAACCGAGCTATCACGCATTGAAAAGGTCGATTTATGACGTCAACACCCGCGGTCGTAACACTTTCAGTTTCTTCCACCTTGCTTTCAACAATTAGTGAAGTACATATTTGCACTGGTTACCCAACATGAAACTCGGACGAATAGAAGGCAAGTTGGAGAAAAACAAGGGTGTCACTACCGCGGTGGAGGAAGTCATAGACCGAATTTGTCAAAGCGCGATACTAAGTTAATATTGACCGTAGAGTTGCTGTTTTGACAGATCTTATTATTTTCAGCCAATCTATAAGAATGAAGTTTCAAAAAACGATTCTGTGACCAGCACAACTGAGCCATTCAAAGTGTTGATTTTCATCTAAAAATGTATTCGAACTTGTTTGGATGAATAAATATCGACGAGTTTTACCCTCGACTATAAAAAAAAGTAACTTCACTAATTTTATGTCAGGTAAGACAGCAATATGTGCCATTTTCAGAATGCTTGCATGGTCATACGTTTTGGGCACACAACAGGAAAGTGCCTTTGAAATTGGTAGATAATTGTACAATTTTACTAAGACAGCAGGTAGAGATCTCTCGTTTTAGGATATGGACTTATTGCTATCTTGTCAGAAGTGACGTGTATTTTTTCGCATTTACTTTTTTCCTTATAAACCTCGTTTTCCTATGGCGTTCCTGATAACGCTCCAAAACTTTAGAGTACGTACCGACGCACTTATAGAGGACCTTTCGTCATTTTTAAGTTATTAGAACCTGCGATGTTGGGTTCCTTTAATATGCACGTGCTTAGAGGACGGAAGAAGAACTCGAAATTGCTCACAACAGATAAATAATAGTCGAGGTAATAGTTGCGCCACCCAAGTTTCAGCTCCGAGAACCACCTTGCCCCAAGAGGAAGATACAAATTTGCACTTCTCATAATTTTGCAACCGCCACGGCCACGCAGTTTTTCGTTTCTCGGTAAACATCCACGTTTTTGTTTTCGCTCCGCTTACAATTAGATAATGCAATGTAATTATTCGAATTCCTTCGGGAGTCATTACACCTTCACTTGCGAAACTTCGCCGCTGACCTTTCCAGGTTTCGCGTGTTACGCAGCTATTTCCGCCCGGTGGCGCCCACCGCAATCACATGTCATGCAACGAGATCGTATTCAAAATGAGTGTACGGAAGCAACGCGATTTCATGAGTTTTTTTTTCATTTTCAGCCGGTTTCAAGATGGCACGACGCGACAGTATGGTGCGCGGTCGGTGCGTTATTACTTCGTGTATCTTCGGTGCAGTTCCGTCCTGCACAGAACATGCGCTCGTGGTTCAATCGAGTGTGTGGGTGGGCCCCCTCTTCTCGCTCCGTGTTGTGGTTGCCGAGTTCATCATGTTTTCAAGAGTTCGATCGAGAATACCTAACGATGATCGATAAAACACTAGAACCCATCCCAAAAATACGAATACCTCGAAAAATATGAAATATCGAAAACCCCTTTTATTTCACAAAAAACCTGAACGTTTAATTAGTTGCTATTGGTAGTGGGACGAAAAGGAGCAAAATTAATTCAATTAAGGAACTAGTCTTTAAATTTCCTTTTGTGGATTTTTAGTTATTTCATGGAACACTGGGAAAAAACACATTGGATCTAGAGTCCAGACTCTTGAAAACATTGACAAGAAAAAATACTCTTGATTCAATCAGATTTAAGCTCAAATCAAAAGGAAATCCGTTCCAATTAAGAGGCTTGGTTCTTGATTTAATTCTTCTTGATTAAATCTGATTGAATCAAGAGTATTTTTTCTTGTCAATGTTTTTAAGAGTTTGGACTCTAGATCCGATGTGTTTTTTTTTCCAGTGAAGGAAAGCGCTACTTATCGTTAGTTCTGACTACATAGTATTGTACTTCGTGCCCCTCCGCTAGCTTGGTCTGTGTAACACTTAAATCTGGCAGCCGAGCGTGCGCTGGCTAAGCCCCGCGGCTCTAAAATGTTTACCGTCAATCTCCTAAAATTCACGCTTTGACTAATGGTCACTGATAAGGCGCTTGCCTGAATAAAATGATAGGAGCTCTCTCATACTCACACCGTAGAATCTCAAAATACTTAGTGTTTATGACTAATTATTTTCGACGCTTTAAGCCAGACCTTCGCCTGCACTGTGAGAATCAAGTTTGCGTCCGTCCGTTCAACGCTGCTCTGTTGGCAAATACTTCGAGGATAGCATCAAATTTATCGTAGCTCAATACAAATTTATAATGAAAATTTAACGTCCCGTGGTAAGTGGCAAGGATGGAATCATTGTCGGCTGGGTGGAGCCTAGATCGAATTTTGGGAGCCGTCGTGCATATTTTGGCCTCTCGTGCCTGCACCATTCATTATAATGACCTGTTTTAATGCCCCGAGACATGATTCTCATGAAAGTGGTTTTTTTATTCCTCTTAATTATTTAGTCCAATTTTTATGCGCTTCAAAGAATTCGACCGAGGCTTTTTTGTGGCAACATTCTTTCGAAGGTCAAGCGAATTACTGTAAAGCAAGTGCCATGGAAAGAAAGTTTTAGTGATCATCCCCTAAAAATGTGGTACTACCCAAATTTTTTGTATGATATGGGCATTTCCTGTCAATGGAGATGTTGAATGTGTGAGAAAGTTGCAATTTGACTGCTGATTCTAATGTAAAAGTTCGCGAGAAACACGATGGTGCCACTGGTTTTGTCTGAAATCAACTCCCAAGCTCAAAAAAAGCTCTCAAGTTGAGGCCAAAATGGAGGGGCTGTCCCTTGCTATCCTGAGAGTCCACCTCTACATCCAGACGAACTCTTCATGCAAAGATAGGGAACAAATACATTGACAAGGCTGCCTTTTTATTTGGGGACTCTAAAACTGAAAATACGGCATCACTGCTAATGTATTTGCTCCCTATCTTTGCATGGAGAGTTTGTCTTGATGTAGAGGTGGACTCTCAGGATAACATGGGATATCCCCTCCATTTTGGCCTCAACTTGAGAGCTTTTTTTGAGCTTGGGAGTTGATTTCAGAGAAAACCAGAGGCACCATCGTGTTTCTCGCAAACTTTTACATAAGAATCAACGCAGTCAAATCGCAAATTCCTCACACATATATGCAACATCTCCATTGATGGCAAATTCGGCAATCTCGCTGAGGACCAGAAGAATCCTCCGGAAAGCTGCTGGTCGCTGGGGCAGGGAACAATTTGGGTGGTGTTATTACCGGACCGAGGCAATGCTAATCCATTACAATTAAATGTGTTGATTTTACACGAGTGCCCGGCTTAATCGCTAACGCTTTGCACGAAACCCGGTGACCGGCGTGCTCTGCCAATTAAATCCTTCTATGCCTGGCTTTTCCTCTCCTTTAATTTTCTTCTTCTTTTTCAAGCATTATCACGTGATCATTGGTTGACGTCGAATTTATGACGACCCGCCCGTTCAGCCCCTTATCGAGCACTGCAACACGTCCCTGGCTTCATCGAGGGAAAAAAGCTGGTGACTTTCAAAATCTCGCTTGTGTTCAGCAATGTTTTTCCAACCGAAACTAATTTTTGTCAACTTTTCTCACGAAATTTCCGGATTGTGTCTGATATCGTGGAAATGGGATAATGGAACTCAAAATCAATCTATGTTTTTTCTGTTTCTCAGAGCTTGGTTTTAGTTAGAGATAAACACAGGAAGTGAAAGAGAGGAGGTATCAAACAAATTTTACCAAAAACTAATTTCACTTTAAATTGGTAGCAAAAAACGTAACGGTCTCGTAACTGTTACGTGGCTTTTCCCGAAAGATCCTTTAAAAAAACCGTGAGTTCAAGCGAAAAGTCTCCGTACCCGAGATATGGTAGAATATTGCCTTCGTTGAGTTAAATCAAAGAATAAATCTCCCCTTCGAATTCAGTCTGTTGTAATCAAGGATTTGCAGGAAAAATTTTTAGGAATAACCTCGAGTTATAATAAACTCAAAATTCAAAATCCGAGAGAAGAATTCTCCGCTAACTCAATGACACCCTGTCAGTTGTTTGTACCTTTGCGTTTAAGTCTCTCAGTACGGCACCATGAAATTCCATTTTTTAGTGATTGTTCCAAAACCTCTTATAAGAACCCAACCCAAAAATTCATTCTTTATTTATTTTAAAAAGAATCTCGCACTTCAAATCGCCTTTGTGCATTGCAAATATCACAATAGCAAGTCGCTCGTTTCTCATTCACAAGATCCGAGTATTCAATCCGCGCACAGTCCGGTAGTACAATAATTTGACCTAATTCCATCGACATTAAAAATGTTAAGTTGATTTGTTGCATGTCAAATTGGAAATTTAAATGCGCACGAGATAGAACGACTTGAGACCTCATTCTCGCAAGAAGTGAAACACGTTTTTCGAAACTTGCGCTGAATGGACTCTCAAGTTGAACGCACCTTTGATAATTGCAAAGGCCAGCACCCCGTGGGAAACAATTGCACTCTCAAACAATGAGATTAGCCGGGCATCTTGTGTTTCCGGAATTAAATGACCACAGATTCCGGTGTGCTGCCACCGTTGCAATTCCTTGTAAATGGCCGTACTAGCGAGAGAGTATCTCTTCGGCATCAGCTGTTTGAAGTCCTATCTCTCATGCTATTGTCAATTCAGTAACTAGGACAAAGAATATGTATCATGAAATCAGAAATAACATATACCTCAGTACCTCGGTGTGTGGCGTTGCAATTATTTCCCGTCATATTTCATTTCATGAAGGTTGACACATCATCATTTCAGAACAGTATCAAAACTCAAGTGATAAGAAAGTAATGCGAAAAGATTGGAAAATCAAATATCGCGGGTTCATCGATTCTCAGCTAGGTGACCCGAGTTTAATGTTCTCAAAGAACACTGGAAAACAAACTCATTGGATCTAGAGTCCAGACTCTTAAAAACATCGACAAGAAAAATACTCTTGATTCAATCAGATTTAAGCTTATGTCAAGAACCAAGCCTCTTAATTTGAGTGGATTTCCTCTTGATTTAAGCTTAAATCTGATTGAATCCAGAGTCCTTTTTCTTGTCAATGTTCTCAAGAGTTTGGACTCTAGATCCAATGTGTTTTTTTTTTCCAGTGAACGGTTACCGGGGGCAGGCTTGATCAGGGACTGAGAGGGATGGGACTTGATGGACTGCAAGCGTGGGGTTACCCCCTCAGGGTTATTTGAAGTAAAAAAGTATGTAAGTAAAAAAATACTAATCTCAGCCGGGAGCAATGCGAGTAAAAATTAATTTTGATCATCATCACGAAATTTCGGATTTTTAACATCGTTTGATTCACTCCTAGAAACATTAGATCGCCTTTCCGAAGCTCATCTAGCATTTTTTCATCGTATGAAAACGGTTTATTTTACATCGACTAATCCACGTCTTGAAATTTCAAGCATCGACCCTTCTTTAACGGTATTGAATGTTGGTCCGCGGCGGTGCATACGTTAATTGCAAACCCTGCGCCCACAAATGAAAGCTCAAGGCGCTGCAAAATCCTGATTTTGGGTCGGCGCCGCAATCGCGGAGCGCTAGGCGCAATCCGAGATTTTTGCAGATCCGATCGGAAGATTGGCGAGTGGGCAAAGGCTCGACTAACAGTATTCGGCCCCGAGAGTGAGGTTACCGTTTAATTTGCGTTATCTCGCGACGCAACACACAACGCAACTCGGCGTACTGCCGTGCTAAGGAAGAACGCCGTATGAACATTCGAGAGTTGCCAAATTTCCTTCAATGAAATGTAAACTTTTGAGAAAAGTTATGAATTTTTTTCCTTGAAATTTTCAGGAACCATTGGTGAAATTGCGAACAAAATTATTCAAAAAATTGGAAGAAAAACATACATAAGTTTACTAGGGAATTCGTGTTTTATCAATTGAAATTTGGCAACGCCTGAAGGTTCGTACGTCGTTCTTCCTTAGCACGGCAGCGTAGCGACCGATGCTCGGTCAAGATGCATTTCCGGAATCGGATACTCGTGAATGCCACATCGCGAATCCACGGGAACAAATTACCCCTCGGGGTCCACGCATAAGCGCGGCTCATCACCACCGCGGTTCGGGGCTCATAACTCGGTGTGGCGTCGGCGTCTTGTACGATTATTGTGTAATTAAAGCGTCCTGGAGTACGATTGGCGGAATCGGAGGAGCCGCCACCGTGAGTACAGCGATGAGGCCGAGATATGAGCAATAAATTAAATCATCTGAGCAAACAATGGGTTTCGCGGTGGATGAGCGCCCGGCCACCTCGCCACCTCCCGCGCCGCCGCATGCAGAGTGCCCGCCCCCACTTTAACGGTTCGCCAGACGACTTGCGTTTCTCGGACGTGAGCTTTTTTCGCAAAGTTTTTCTGTCGGCGGATCCTCGGCTTTAGCCCGATGTGCATTTCGAAGGACCCTCCAAAAATAAAAAAAACAGTGTCGATCTGGACTCAAAATCCTTGAGAAACTCACTTTTTTGAGGTCCTTTCCTCTCGAGTGGGACCCCCTCTAATTCCGCCATCAGATAGGATTCTCAAATTTTTGGGGCCCTACAGGAAATTGGATTTCTTGGTGTCGATTCAAGTTAAAAATTTCCCTACGTTCTGATTCCGATGTAATAATTTCAAATTTTTGACATAAACCCTGACTTTTGAAGTACGGACCCCCCTTTTAGGTCCCAAGGGGCGCCAGGGGGGCTTTGGGACCATGAAATTCGGATTCCTTGGGGTCGATTCCCTTCTAATCCCCGCGATCCTAGACTTCGTGCGATCCAAATTAACCGAAAAAAAGGCCTGGTACGGTAGGTCTGGGCCACGCTGTATACAACGAGCGACTATTTTGACTCCCAGGAGATGAAATTGCATACTCACGGAAATGAAGGAATTTTGAGTGAGTCCAGAGATTGGTGCCTGGGCCGTCAATACATTTCTAAAGGCGTTCAAAGTTAAGCATCGCCATGCGCCCAATTCTCTTCGTTCAAATTGCGCAAAGATGCAAGTCTTTGAAAGAGTCAAGCTCCCTTCCTCTTGAAGCCTGAAGCTCGGCATCCGCCCTTTTCACGGATAGCGGCTCGGTTTTCCAGGATGCATGAATGTATAAAGCCACTTTTACAGCGCTCTCTGGCGCTCTGCGACTCCTAGCCGCCAAAGTCCCCTATCCTCCAACTCCCTGAAGGGTTTTGGGAAACCCTCATTTCTTCTAAAACCCCCCGTCGCCACCTTTTCATCGGGCGTCCCCTTCGTCTCCTGAGGAACCCGATCAAGCAACTTCTTTGGCAGCCTTTTCGTTTTTCCAGGATGCGTTGTAAAATTTCGGAAGTTTCAGGAAGTTCAGGAAGAAGCAAGCCCCTCTGAGGAGCGCGGTGGCGGAGAAGCGGGTCGCGGTCACCCGAGGCTGCAGTGCCGTTCTTCTGCGTTGCGACGTTGCCAAATGAGGCTCGATAATCCACGGAGTTCAGAGAGGGAAGCGGCGCCGATTTCGCGGTAGGGGCGTCGCGGCGGCGGTGGCGGGACCCCGGGAACAATGTCGGGAACTCCGAGTCAGAGCCAAGTGAGAATTATGAACCCGAAGAGTAAATTGAATGCAAATGAAGTCATGAGAAAAACGTTGGCCGCGCGAGGCAAGGGTACCTATGTGATTAAACTACTCCTCTGTATCGTAAAATTCAATACCAGGGGCAGGGGCCGCCCTCCCCGCCCGCCTCGTGCTTCCTTAATAGCCCCCTGCGCCCCCACCCCTCCTCCGGCGCGGCCCTTCGTTGCGCCTCGCGAACGCTATGGTACCCACAGCGCTTTCTTCAAAGGGACAACGGAACTTTACAACGCGGCGCACGCAGTGCGCCGTGGCGTCGTTTCAGCTGAATCTTACGGAGGTTAACTGCCTTCGGAGTAAGTATAATTTCAGCAGTTTTTCACAAGTCTGCTTAAATGCACCCAAATAATTAGTTCAAAATTAGAGTGACCGTGCCCTCATCCCTCAAATGACACACTGAAAAAAGAGATTGGTAGAATTTACCAGCCCTTCACGCTGTATTTCACACAGCGGCAATTCAGAGTCAATTCTGACAGAAGAATTGTAAACATTACTATACGAACTGGTACAGATAACCATTCCTCTGGCAGAGTCGACTTGAAGATTGGTAGAATTTACCATTCCTACGCTGTGTGAAAAACAGCGTGAAGGAATGGTAAATTCTACCAATCTTCTTTTTCAGTGCACAACTAAATGTATGCTAATCGGAAATCTTCTAGATTTTGGACTTTTTCTCAAGCCTTTTGGTAATATTACTTTCTGACCGTGCATTGTGAAAGGAAGTTTAAGGCACGGCTCTCTAAGTGTGCCGAATGGGTCTTGGCAATGTGTTCAAGGAAATCCGATAGAGTTCCTTTGATGGGTCGTCGAGGTCTTATCGGTTGCCTTCGCGCGTTTTGTTTATTTTTAGTCTCTAAATTTTCAAAATTTTAAGATGATTTTAGGACGAAGAACACTCGTACCAAAATCGTCGCTTCACTGACGTAAGGACCTATCTGGATTTCCACATGAACCACGGAAAGCATAGATTTATAATTAAAGCAAGGCTCACACGGGAATGGAGATCGCCCTTATGTCAGAGGTGCGACGAAAATTCGAACCAAACTGAAGTTATATTGGTTCGAAGTCTGCAGTTTAAAGAACATGGTTTCGAGATAGTGAGAACTTTTGGAATTCTATAATCTGCTGCGTGTTCAGGGCAAAAAACCACTCTAGAACTGCAATGCGACTTCAACACCCTCTATTGGCCCAAAAGCTGAGTTTAAATTTGTAATGAATTCAACCAGTCGCAAATTCCTTCTTGTCAATAAGTCGAAGTCGAGAAAAAAATATTTTAAATGTGAAAATAATCGTTAAAATGTCTCCTAAACATCAAGTCTTACGGAGGAATAAAACTTCAAACCTCTTTATCTCGGTTCAAATTTGATACGACCGCGTTTTCGCTGAACTCGGCCCTGTGGCTGTCTTCCTGCATCCGGCACCCGCGAGTGTGCATACACGAAATGAAAGAAACGAGGGGAAAAAACCGTGCAGCGATCATTAAAATATTTACAATTTCGGGTTGACTATTAACTCCATATTTAGTCTGCGAGGCCTGAGAAGAATGGGCCTCGATAAACTAGTGTGAGTGTTTCCGCAGAACGGCCGCTGTTTTACCGTTGAATTGTCTTTCGACCTGTTTGTGCTTCAATTAGCAAAGAATCCGTTCTGCTCCCGCCGAATACCCTTAATTGGACCGATTTGTGTTAAAACAGCCTATCCACGTAGGCTCTCATGATAGGCAAACTTTTTTTGATAAAATAGGTTCGATTCGTGCCGCAATCCGAGCGCATTTGGTGAGCGGGAGAATTTTCTCGTTGCTGGTTCAAGATTGGGCATAAACGCACTACGCGGACGTTAAGAAATTGTTTTCAGTTCCAACTTCATTTTTAATAAAGAAACAACTTAATTCAACTTAACTTTTCTCATTCATTTTTAATTGTACAACTATATTGTAAATTTTTCGGAATTTCTATATTTTGATGTTTCACTGGTAGAAATTCTGAATTTTGAGCATCTAAACAAGTTGAATATTCTATTCTGATTTTTATTTCGCGGTGAGATCATGACTAAACGAGAAATAGACTTACTATTAAAATTAAACCAACCCAAAAAAGTGAAACACACTCAGAAAGGAAAACCAAAATTAATACAAAATACAAATGTATGGTATGATGTATCGCATTTAATATAGTAACTATTATAATAATAAGGTGATCATCAAACTCAAACTATACCTTTATTGGTATAATTCGAACAATTTCACAGCTAATTTCATAAAAAGGTGATCATCAAACTCAAACTTTGCCTGTATTGGTATAATTCGAACAATTTCACAGCTGATTTCATATGAAACGTAAAAAACGTAAAACGCAAAGAAATTAGTGCCAGTGTATGATCCCTGAAAATCTTGAACTTTTACAAATAACATGATCAAGAGGGAATATTTTCTGCAAACTGGCAGAGCCGCAGCCTAGGTTCGTCCCTGGGATTTTATCCCATCGGTCACTCGCCGCGTGTGGAGGTGCAAAATTATAAAATGGCTCTTTAAGCGTCGCTTTTTTATCGCCTCTCGACATTCATAACTCTGGGAATTTTTATTATTACTTGAATGACGTGAGCGTGTCCCGATACCACAGCTCGTTGTGGTGAGATACGAAATGTTCATCGTGTTCCTCAAAATGTTCATCGTGTCAAGCAACAACACTTTTAGCACGTGAATTAGCATGATGCCGACGTGACTCTTTATTGTCCAGTCACTGTCGAGTCTCGCTAACTCCAAAGACTTTTGCTAGCTCTCACAAGCTCATCATGCCAAAATAATATCACTTCATATTCTTCAGACGAGTAAAAACCTTTAGCTTCGTCAAATTAAATTAAATTTACTATTTTTGCCTATGATTATTATGAAAACATCATTAAATATATTTTTTTAAGAGGGAAAGAACGCCCATGTCTCTAAAACGTGGACCGAGTTGATTTAATAACAATCAATAAATGAAAGGAGAAGTTTGATGTGCAATCATGGTGTGTCCTAAAGTTAATGTTATATCCTAACAATAATAGTGAACGGGAAATGACCTGAAACAATTGCGTTTAACGAGTAAGACCAGAAGTTCAAAACACCTTAAGGGCAATAAAATAGTGTTAAGACTGTACAAGTGTTGGACTAATTCTTTAGGAATCATCATTGTTCGGCATTTGGTCGAAAGATGACAATTTTGCGCTGAAAATTAGGGCTTACAAGTCAACTTTTAATACAAATTTAAGAAGCGAAGCCGTTTAGGTTCTTTTGCAGTGAGGAAAACTTTGGTCGATCGTAGCATGGCCTAATGGTGCTTAGGATGTTTTAAATCTCAATTCTTCGAATGGATCCGTTAATGATACTCTTATGGCCCCTACAATTAATTCAATCTTCCATGCTTTGTGGAAGCAACAGAATCTAATTATCGTTGTAATCGGTATCTTTTATCAACCCTCAAAAGACTCCAGAGAATCCATTTCGGCTCGCATACTGACGCGCAGAGCAAAAACTGCGGATCCTAGAAAGGATAATCATTTGAGATAAGTGGTTCTTATTTAGCACGCAGTCTACGGATACATTTTCGACCGGATTATAAAGTCCGGAACTACATTGCAAGAACTGTGCCACGAGCGAGGTCTACGGACGTGCATCGGGTAACTCAACCCTTGATTTATATCTAATTTGGATTTCGAGACTGACTTTATTACCATCAGTATAGGTAGTCGATGCATCCGTTGAGATGATACGATCCGTCTGGAAAACAGTAATTTATTTGTTTTTATTGTGTTTTGATTGCAGTTTCTACGGTTTCTGATTGATGCTCGTGTAACGTAATGGCTCTGCATAATGATAGTTTAGACTGAGTGGCTTTTTCAGGTTACTCCGTACATCTCTCCGGAGACCGATGACAGACAGCGAATTAATAAGTTCACCATTTCATTGCTCGTTAGTTGGACTTTACTTGTCTTTTTTTTGTTGTTGCGCTGATTTTTAAACGTCAGGAGAATCGATCATCACAGAACTGAGGTTAATAATTGTCATATGCTCGGCTGCAACTGAAGATTAATTGTCATCTCGGCGTTTTTTTTTATTTAAAAACGATTAGCTACCTTACTGTTTTCCTCGCATGCATCGTGTCTGCTATAGACTGATTATTCATCTCCTCTGAAGGTTACAACATGAAGTACTCATCTTGACTGCTACCCAGCATTAAACAAATATCCGAGTCATGATCTAAAAATTTAAAGGCAGCTGACTTAACTAGAGATTATTATCTGCCCCTAGCCAAAAAGTTATAGAAGTCTACATCTCGAGCGGTTGCCTAAAAGGAATCAAAATTTTATACGATGTAGCAAGCGTTTTTTTACCCATGTTTTGGTTTGTATACAAGAACAGAGTAACATATTGTTGAATGATCAGGTACTGAAAAAGTCCTGGAATGACAGTCAGTATTTAGAGGTCAGTCAGGAGATCATGCCGCGGATCCTTGGTTTTTTTTTTTCGAACTCAAACATTGCATACTTCCAATTTAAAGAGACCTCTCACTCAAAATACGTGAATTTAATGTTCAGAATCCCTAAAAAATTTAGGAATTTTGAGATCTAAGATGTTCGTCACCTCTCAGAAGCAAGAATGATGTCGTAAACCTGATTGCAGTTACTCATTTTGAAACATGGAACACTTTGTGCTCACCGATTGTGATTGAAGTATTTAAATTGCGTTGTTTTGAGTATCGTTATCGACATTTTGATTTTTTCCCACAAAGAGAATCGTTTCGTAAAGAGCATCACTCATTTGGAGTTATACCACACCACTTTTCCAAATTTTATCGTCGCCATCTTTGTCCTCAGTTATTTGACGATGCTGTTTCATCGATTGCCAGCGAAGAACATGAAGGAAGATTGCGATTATCCTCCGTTGACATTATAAACTTCACACTTCACACACCCATTAAATTTTCTATATAGTTTCAGTGGTTCAAATTCGGTTTGATGAACCTGCAATATTACCGAGGCCCTCCTTTTTCCTTCATTCCCGGCATCGCAAAAAAATAAAAAAGAACATTTGCACATGTAATGACCACGATTGTAGGACCATTTAGCGGATTGTATCAAGCCGCAGGGGGAAGAGAGTATCAAAAGCCCCCTTAAAAACCAATTTATCGTCCTTTTCTAGCGCCGAGTGAAAATGTAATTTGATCATGAGTCCTGGAAATTTTTTTACGAGCTTTTTGCCAAATTCAGACTTTTACGACTTGGGGTCCGCGAATTCCGCGGTTATGCC
Organism: Bemisia tabaci; assembly: GCF_001854935.1. Taxonomy (NCBI): domain Eukaryota; kingdom Metazoa; phylum Arthropoda; class Insecta; order Hemiptera; family Aleyrodidae; genus Bemisia; species Bemisia tabaci. Next base: position 518,424 of record NW_017547308.1, read on the forward strand.
GTGCACTCGCCCGAAACGCATCGGCCCGTTGAATGCCCAGGTCGTTTGACATATTGCTGCCGTAAAATCTCCCGATATTTTGTTGACTTTTACGGACTGACATCTGGTTTTTCGTGTGAATTGGCAACTCACCCGTCTGATTTACGGCGCAAATTAACCGGCCCCTCAAAAGAAATTTGATTAGCGCCCGTTTAGCGGTTCGATGTTCGCTACTGACACTTTCCACCTCACTGCCTCTATTGTTTTGACAATCTGCTGTAGCCCACGGTTGTCAAGTTACAGAGGGTTAAATGAAATACTTTAGAAATTTGAAATAATCGAGTTGAATTAATACACGATGAGGATTTGTGAATCTGCAAATTCCTCTCAAATCCTCTGCATTGGTACAAATTACGATAATTTATCAAAAGTGCTTTAATTTCACACTACGCGCCGATTTGAAATGCCGTTTGAGAAATTAATCCGTTTTTTTACCGTCTTGTAAATTTTTCAATCGCAATACAGCGTCGCGTCGTCCATATATCATACATTTTCCCCTTAACGATTGGGTAGCATACAGGAAAGGTTTAGGGAGACATCACTCCAATAGTAATGCATACTTAAATGCGTCCTAATCAAAATTTTCACGTCCTTGAACGTCCTCGAAAATTTTTTGGGGGGTCCTTGAAGATCCTTCATCGTGCTCATCACAACTTCTCATCGTAAACCCAAACGCGAAGCTTGCACGATGTGGCAATCAAGCTGGGCCGCTTCAAGTCTCCTCGGTTTATTACAAAATACTCAAAATGCTCACCTAACACCTCCAGATCTTCTCAGTTTTAAAACCCCTCGCGAAATACTCAAACCAAACAGTCCGCCAAAATTTAGAGGAATGTAATTCAATTTCGCGCTACCTCCGGAGAGATTACGATTAGTAACTCGTTTTATTGCTCGTTCAACTTCCTCATTCCGACGGCTCCTCTTTAAGCTTCGCGCTAGAGACAGGGCACAAGAAGCCCACAATAACATCTCGGCGCGAAGGATCGCTGTAAGAGAGTAATTGATTATAACTTAAAAGCACTTAGACCCGTACATTAAAATGTAGATTTATTTATGTGAATGTACCTTCACACGTTTACGCGCCAACTCTAAAAGGCGTTCACGCACGGCGCTTAGGTCGGATTGATTAACCTCAAACGCGCATGCTCACTGGCGCAGGGCCACCATTTCACGAATGAAATCGGCGGATTTCTTAACAGTTGCAAAAGATAAATAGGGAGATTCCCCGAAATTTGGCATCCTTCATTTGACTGTTCATGATTTATGCGTCGTTAAATGCTGTAACTTACCTCCCAGTGTACATTTCGCCCGCCGGTCGCCGGACGATAAATTAAAATCGTGCCGGTAGCCGAAAACGGTAGCCTCAGGAATTTTATCTGATATTCTTTGTTTTAAGTGTAAGCGGCGGATTTCCATCTAAATTTCACCTGTGATTTCCGTTGTAATTCCACTCCATAAATTTCATCCATTGCTGCCTCCAGTCTATTTATTGTGAGCATTAGAGTTGCAAGATCAGCAAGAGAGTAGCGTTATTATATAGCTCCTTTTTGCAAAATGTAGTCCAATGAGGTAAATTCGTAACTGCGACCAATTGCACACGCAGAACTTAAAAAGTATGGCGGCTTGAGTCTTTCACGGTCAAGACCGTCAAACGGACTTACTGTATTCAAGTTCTAAACTGAGCAGATGCAGGCGCCTGCTTAAATATGACACATGATACAGAGTAACTAATTATCATAAGATTCTTCTCCGTTGTAAAACGACGGGAGTCCCTTAATGCCGTTCCGACAACCTAAGTTGGGAAGATATAAATCCTCCCAACTAGGTACACCGAAAGTTCCACGAAATCTAAAGTTTCGCGGACGCATCGATGTAAACGGCATTTCAAACTGATTCTCCAGAAAAAGGCACAGCTAAAACTGGAACGTTTTTTTTCTTTTTCTTATTTTAAAATTATAATAATTCGGATTTTAATGTGTGGAGAGCTGAGATGTTTTGATAAAATGTGCCTTCAAATCATTTCTATTTAGACTTTGTGAATAATGCGAAAAAATGTGCTGAAAATGCCAACGGCCGCTGGCTCTTGGACCTTTCCGGAGCTTAACGGTTTTGTGGAGATGCACCAGACCTCTTCGCGACCAGATTTCTCCTTTGGAAATTGACCATTAGCAACAACCTGAAAGCCTCTTGAGCACGAATAAATTCAACCATTCATCATCGCAACATGTCATTGTAAGTTGCCGCTGGATCTGCCGACTTCCATTTCCGTTTACTTATTTACCGGTTTATTCATGTATTCGTGTAAATTCTTCAGATGCGAGTCAAGTCCCGATGCCACGTGCAGGGAACTCGGAAATTGTTTCGTGCGTTCTTTTTTCTCTTAATTTTTTTTTTTAACTCGTGCTCGTTCGTTAGTCAGCTTTTATTTTTTCAAAATTTAGCGATTGACTTTTAGTGAAAAATGAAATATGGTTCTTTAGCAGGCTTTTATTGATGAACTTTTTTAAGGTTTATTATTTTACCAGTGATTTTTAGTTTGTTGCCTTGATCGAAGGAGGATATTCTCGATTTCCTCCTACCTTTAACTAAACTTGCTGTTCAAGTTTTTTTCTGCCCTTCCCCCTCAATAAAATACATTGAGAAAAAAGTTATGGACTTTATAGACATACCGTCCGTTCCGGGCCCAGAGGCCGAAAGTTCTAGGTGCTGGAGCCATAGCTTCGATTGCTACGGGTGCTAATACGCCTGGAACTTTCGGTCTCTGAGCCTGCGGGGCGATTATTGAAATGATATCGACTGTATGTCGCCGCTTTGTCGTGTCGCTCCATCGACTAAGCAATTGCTTAGTCGATGGCGCGACATGACAAAGCGGCGACATACAGTCGATATCATTTCAATAATCGCCCCGCTGTAACGCGGACGGTATGTCTATATAACCCGTAAGTACGGCTTCCACGACCGGAGTTTTTTTTCAGTGTGGTCGGTAAAATTAAAATTTCGACACTGACAGTGAGTCTCGTCTACCTATATGATGATGTCGAAAAGCAAGCGGCCGTTCTGGGGGGCAACGTGTAAATATTCCCGGTGTCTCGAGGAGATGGGTTATGCGTAAGGCGTCAAACTCTCCAAGACCGTTAGAAGCAAGCGTGGAAAGCAAGCTTCGTTGCGCGAGCCGGCCACATGCGTCGCGACGACAAAACGTTGTCTTATTTCCTGGAAATTAACCAACTGTTGGAATTATGTAAATTTTCGGTGCAGCGAAGCATTATCACTTATCGCCAATTTTAACCGATTTTCACAAATCTTCAGTCAAAATCGTTGGCTCATGGACCCTAACCATCGGCATTCTTCTGGAGAAACAAAATACCAGGAAAAAGCAGAGGATTTGCTAGAGAACTGGCGTCACAAACCGGCATTTTATTCTCTTTTCGCTTTCAATTGTATTTTTCCTTAAATTTGGTGGTCTGCATTGACCTCGGCTCAAAACCGAGTATAAAAAGTTAATAAGACATCATAAACTACAAAAGGAAAATCTAGTTTTTCACAAGAGAATATGAAAGAAAATTTGAATAAACACCCGGTTCTCAACACTGAATTCCCCCTGGAACTAAGAGAATCATGAGGGAATTAAAAATTCAAGAATTCACACGTTATTGTCAAAATTATCAAATGGATTCATGCGTCTCGTAATTTTGACAATTCTGCTCAATTCGTATCGGAAAGCTAATCTTGAATTTGAACACTGTTAAGTTTTTGCATTGAATGATAACAACCCTCAACCTTTGGAAAACTCATTCATAATTATTGCCGGAGTTTTTGGGTAATCTTCACACAGATAATGGAAGGTCTCGCATGGAGGAGTTCTCTACTCAAAAATAATTTTTTCGATATTGTGAACTCGCTAAGTTATGATGCCGATGATAAATTGTATAAAACACTAATTCGCGTATATTTCATACTAGTGGACTGATTTATGGAATTCATAAACTAAACAATAGACAAAGACGTCTCCAGGAGAATGGAGCTATCCTATCGATTGAACCGGGTGACTGTGTGTTGGACTAATAACGAAAATGATGGACTATAACTATAGGGCCCTTTGGCCTCAGCGATTACCGTTAGCTAGTCTATGACCTTCCCTGTCCATTGCAAACACCCCTTTCTACCAATAGAATCAGCCCATTTTACCGTCGTCCTCTTTGCCTATCGCTTTGTCTATCTATTTCAATTGAATCAGTGAGTATGAAAACACACCAACTCAGTAACTCGAAAATGCTCAATTTCCACTAAAGACAGTTAATTTGCATGAAGGTCATCGAAATGGGCCTGTTGCAAACTTTTGCTAGAGCAAAAATAAGAGTTGTTTCCTGTAGATAATGCCTCAAAAACCACGATGAGCGTATTGGCAAAGTCTGAAATGCACTCATAACTTCACAATCTGCGTAAGAAATTTGCGGTTTTTTGAGCTTCCCGCTTCAAAAACGATACTACGGCACAGGTGAACATTTTGATGGAGGAGTCGTTCCATCGTCGGCAATACTCATCATGGCCGACGCCAATCCACCAAAACACGTGTGATGGGACGAAATAACACCTAAACAGGACTAGACAAACAAATAGTCACACTAACAAGGGGAGCATCCCAAGTGTAACCGGAATTTCGAGTTGAAATTTCGCATGAAGATACTAGAGATGATTTTAGGGATGCCGTATTTTTTCGTTTTTTCGAATGGGGTCGGGAAAGCCCTCAAAAAAAGGGCTAAAGATGCGGAAAAAACGCGTGCGCTAGCGGCACAAGGTAAATGTAGGTGATAGAGGCACTGCATCCTTATCAGTACCGCATGGCCAAACGGTAGCGCACTCGCCTCGCAGGCGGGAGGTCCCAGGATCGGCTCCTGATTACAACTCGTAATTTTATTTTACTTTATGCTTGTTTATTTTTCACTTACTTTCTTTTGCACCATTCGCTCCGCAAACCGACTTACGAGGTAGAACACGTAGTGACTGAAGATTTTTTACATATGCTGATAAAAACTCGAAGTTTCTCTTGGATGGAAACGTTATATATAATTGAATAAATAAAACACTCTATAACTCACCAAATTTCGTTGCCAAGCTGAATTTCCGGAGTATCAGTCAGATACAGATACAGATTCGACTGATACTCCGGAAATTCAGCTTGGCAACGAAATTTGGTGAGTTATAGAGTGTTTTGTTTATTCAATTATATATAACGTTTCCATCCAAGAGAAACTTCGAGTTTTTATCAGCATATGTAAAAAATCTTCAGTCACTACGTGTTCTACCTCGTAAGTCGGTTTGCGGAGCGAATGGTGCAAAAGAAAGTAAGTGAAAAATAAACAAGCATAAAGTAAAATAAAATTACGAGTTGTAATCAGGAACCGATCCTGGGACCTCCCGCCTGCGAGGCGAGTGCGCTACCGTTTGGCCATGCGGTACTGATAAGGATGCAGTGCCTCTATCACCTACATTTACCTTGTGCCGCTAGCGCACGCGTTTTTTCCGCATCTTTAGCCCTTTTTTTGAGGGCTTTCCCGACCCCATTCGAAAAAACGAAAAAATACGGCATCCCTAAAATCATCTCTAGTATCTTCATGCGAAATTTCAACTCGAAATTCCGGTTACACTTGGGAAGCTCCCCTTGTAAGACAACAATCGGCGTGTTTACGTTCATATTTTCCTCACCCGCCTTGATTGATCTTGAACTCTCCTCGAATTACGCGCGGAACTGCGCAAGCGTCGGCCATGATGAATATTGCCGACGATGGAGCGACTCCTCTAACAAAATGTTCACCTGTGCCGTAGTATCGTTTTTGAAGCGGGAAGCTCAAAAAACTGCAAATTTCTTACGCAAATTGCGAAGTTATGAGTGCATTTCAGACTTTGCCAATGCGCTCATCGTGGTTTTTGAGGCATTATCTACAGGAAACAACTCTTATTTTTGCTCTAGCAAAAGTTTGCAACAGGTCCATTAGCGCATATGTTCCAACTTGGACCTTTAAAGTGTCCATAAGTGCTTTTCTTTCGGCAGCAAAAATATTTTTCTTTAACTAACTTCACCCATTCTACAGTTTTGTGTGCGTCTTGATTATTTTCATTTCTCAGAATTGATGTGTTTTCGTTCTCACTGATTCAATTATCAGCCCTCGGGTGAAAGAACATGCAACGCAGGCACGCGGGTGCAAGCAGGAAGCGTGCGGCGCCTCGCGGTTTGAGCGGGAGTCATTGTCATGGTCCAAGTGTCAGTGTCAGGGGCGCGGCGCGGCGCGCGGCCGAGATTTTTGCATGACGGCGACGCGACGCGACGTGACGTAACTCGGTGACAGTGTGACGTGGTCCGCCCCTAACCGGCCGCTTGGCTGCGTCCCGTCCACCGTGCCCGTGCCCGTGCCCGTGCCCGTTCCTCTCCGTCCATATACCTTATACATTGATAGCATTTCTGCTTTCAGCATAGTTTTTCAAGAAATTTAACAAAACACTATTCTGCCGTGCTAAGGAAAAACGCCTTAAGAACCTTCAGGCGTTGCCAAATTTCCATTTGGCAAAACACTAGTTTTCAAGGAGATTTGTTAATCTTTTTCTTCCAATTTCTCAGATCATTTTGTTTGCAATTTGATCTAAAACTTCTGAAAATTTCAAGAAGAAATATTCAGAACTCTCCTCAAAAATGAACATTTTATCGAAGAAAAGGCGACTCTCGAATGTTCATACGGCGTTCTTCCTTAGTACGGCAGTATTGTCAAATACCGTGCAGAAATGTTATGTCACTGACCCTCTCCCGAGAACTTCCCCGTTCCTGATCCTGTGCGCGCCCGGATTTTTGAATTGTTATTGAATATTCTTGATCGATTAATATCATTTGGACGTATTTCTGTCAAAAGGAACTATGTGCATTAAGAAATGAGCCCTGAGACTCTTAAGAATACACACATAACAGGGCTCACGTCATAATGCACATAGTTCCGTTTGATAGAAATACATTCATATATCATTTATAAGATAGGGATAAATCGATCAATGTCATTCGATACATTCAAGCTGCTGGCACTCTACTTTCCCGGGACGTTTCGATGCCTGCGTGTAGAGGAAATTTCGTTCATGATTGCGTGAAACTTTCAGTAGCGAGTGAGGTGGGGATGATTTCAGAGACGAGGCTCACAAATATTCCCAGATTATAAGTATACTGTGAACTGAACTTCGAAGCACTGACCTCTGATTGCCGCGCGTTGAATCTTTACTCAAAAGCTTAAACCCTGCATAGCTTAAATGCTCATGGTTGTGGTGGTTAATTGCAGAGTAGTGCCAGCTATCACTAGCTTATGCAATCAGTGGAATTCGAGCTGAGGCTGATTCGAATTGCGCTTGAGAATTAGTCCACCGGGACTCGACAGCACAGGGCCGGATCAAGCTCATCACTCCACTGTGGTATTTTTGCGACGTCCAGAGTTGCCAATTGGGAATACTGAGTATCCGTTGTCCCGTTGAACTTTTTTTTAAGAGTGCCTATATAAGGAAGAACGGAAATTTCTAAACGTAGAGCACTTCGAGCCTAAAAGCTCAGCCAACCCTCTAATAAAAAAATGGCACTGCCAATCCTCAGACTCCAATATTAAACCCATGGCCGTAAAAATGAGTAAATCAATGCAATAACTAAGTTAATCGCGTGCACTAAAAACGACGGGTCGTAACAATAATTGTAATAATAAAGTACTGTGGATAATTTGAATTCAAATGTTGGCTGCTTTTTTGGGCCCTAATAGCTCCATGACTTAACCTCAAAATTTCCGACATGTCCGTACTCCTTTTATATGGCTCTAGTTTTGTTGTAACGTATCCTCGTTTTTCAGGTGTTGCACCGATCACCCAGCGAAAACAACATTCCCATTTGAATCGCATCGCTCCAGAACAGGCTGTCTCGTTTTTTTCTATAAAAAGGACCTAATGGCCTTTCTTCGGTTGGCAACATGGGTTTATTTCCGCGTGGGGCAAGGCATTGAGTGCAGATTCCATTACAGTTACCCTAACTGGATCACGTCTGAACTTTTTTCTCTTTTTTTTCAAGCACAGAAGTAATGTAATAACATCTAATTACTGCCACAAACCGGTTCTGAAGGAGTTGAAAGATTTCAAAGACAAGGCAAACGTAATGCCGGCCAGTATTTCATGAGCTCAACTAACGACGAGCCACTCATCGGATATCTACTAGAGCGGACACCTGCGTTGAAAAATTGGACTATATTATCATCAATTTTAAAGTGACCGATACCGGTGATCCAACTTTCAAGTGGTCTGGCAATAGAGACTGATGCGTGCGGGGGCAATGTCTCAAGGTCGTTTGTTTTTACCCTCGCGCACTCATGACCGTTGCATGTATGCCATTTGTTATGATTCGCTGTAGAGAATTTGTCACTCATCTGCGATGTTGCCTAGTATTACCCCCACTTACTTAATTATGGATCTCAGAAAGTTGATGTGATTGCTGAAACAATCAAATTTCCTCAATGGAATAGCCAAGTTTTTCATGAGATGGGGATTCCATGGTGGAACATTTTTCACGAAGTTCGAAATCACGATTTAAAGGAAATGCCAGACTCAAAATTCGCAGGAAACTGAAATTACCTTTTTTTTTTTGGCGAAAAATTTGGCGCATGAAGGATCTTGTCTTTCGCGATCCCTCTTTTTCTCACCGTAAATCTGAACGCGTTCAAACCAAACACTGACTTGACAGTCCGTGAGAGGAAAATTGACAATTTCGCTGTAATAATCAGTAATGGTTTACTGCATGGAGAATTTGCACGCAATTTTTTTATTGCTTCATCTGAAAGTGCCTAATGAGCTGAGTTCGCAACATTTTTCATAATTTTTTTCTGACCTGGGAAATTGGAGAAAAATTGATTTAAAAGTGAGAAAATGTGCCGCCTTGTGACGTCATCTGGCGGCATTTCCCATTTAAACACATGTATTTTAGCAGAATCGGTTATTTTGTCATATCTCCTCTAATAATTGCTCAATTTATGAATCAAGGGTATCTTCGTGTTCAGTTCACTCAGAGGATTCCACTTAAACAGGAAATTTATCAAATTTCAGACCCTTGCAAATTCTCCAGGAGTTCGCAGGAGTCGCAGATACTTAAAACGCCTGGATACAACTATTCGGGCTCCGTGGATGTCTGTGTTGCATATGCACGGGAGTGAAGGCGTTTTGCAGACACTAACCGCCTCACCAGCGACGCTCAGTGGAGCTGGTTTCAGACAGTCACATGAACTTGTCTAAAAGGCCGTGTGTAAGATCTTTTGTCAACCTCTGCACTAACCCAGTGGTTAGACTCTGACCAGCAGTCAATCTGTTAATCAGCCTAACTACGGATTTGCGAGAGAGAACAAAGGGTGACCGGAACTTGACCTGAGGAAAACCGGGAGTCATACACACGTGCACCTCTGGTCAGCTCAAACCACCAGTTTGACAAGCACCTGACCAGCGATCTTACAATCGGCCCTAACGCTATCGGCCAGAATGAAACCATACCCTATCGAATACTCCAAATCCGCTTTAACATATGACGGATAGCGTCTATTTTAAAACTCAGTAATTTTCCCGAAGGTACCGTTAATCATGTCCGTGTTCCTAAGGCCTGCAATTTCAAGACTGAGGGCACATCGATAATACGTAAACATGAGCCTCGGTTAAAAAAAAACAAAACATAAACAAAAAACTTGTGCATACGGTGTTTTTTTTCTTGTCGACACGGATATTCAAAGAGGGGGATAAATCTCGGGAGTGCGTCGATAGCGATACCCGCGGAGAGTCTCGGATTTAGGTTAAAAAAGGGCTCGGCTGGCGCTCTCTGTTATTAGCGAGCTGTGCTGCCGTCCTCAAGAAAAACGCCGTATGAACATTCCAGAGTTGCCAAATTTCCTCCGATAAAATGTTTAATCTTGAGGAAGGCCGTAGATATTTTTCCTTGAAATTTTCAGACACTTCAGATCAACTTTTAAACACAATTATCTAATAAATTGGAAGACAAATATTCACACTGAAAAAAAAAAAAAAAAAACACATTGGATCGGGAGTCCAGACTCTTAAAAACATCGACAAGAATAAATACTCTTGATTCAATCCGATTTAAGCATAAATCAAGAACCAAGCCTCTTAATTTGAGCGGATTTCCTTTTGATTTAAGCTTAAATCTGATCGATTCAAGAGTCCTTTTTCTTGTCAATGTTTTCAAGAGTCTGGACTCTAGATCCAATGTGTTTTTTTTTTCCAGTGCACAGATTTTCCTGAAAACGATTGTTTTGTCCAAGGAAATTTGGCAACGCCTGAAGGCTCATACGGCGTTTTTGCTTCATAGCAAGGCAGTGTGGCGCTGTGGCTGTGCTGTGGGCCGGGGCAATCTGCATGTGTGTAATTTCTGCGGCCCGATCCTCGACCGTCGCTCCATCTGTTAAATCGAGGAATTTGACGAATCCGTGCAGCACAAAATAACCGGGTAGCCGGTCGCCGTTCCTCACGCCAATACTGGCTCCCGTCCCCGCGGCCGTCGAACCACCTTAAACCCCGTATCTGCCAAGGGTTTTCATCTGGAGTTATGCCGTTTTCGTCAAGCGCTCCGCAGATCCGGAAACGGTCTCAATCTGGATCGGGAACCTGCGGTGCATCTGGCACACGGCCGTAGTGAACGGAGACCTAACCTATTAAAATAATAGAAGTATGTTCCCGTATTGAAATAGAATCAAGTTAACTTCAACTAATCTTCCGAGTTGAATTTAACTAAAGTTCAATCCAATAGACTCTAGTTAACTCTTGTGCTCTTCTCTTGAACGACAGAGGTAGGCCGAGCTGTGTGCACAGATTTAGAAGTGGACATTACACAGTGGATTTCAGACTTTTTTAATGCGATCATAAAAAATGATTCTCGTGTCATTTTGCCCCTCTTAAGTCTCTTCACACGATTGCTTTTCTGGTGCATCAAACCCACCATCTCTCAATCGGAGTCTCAGTTGATCCGATTTACGAGTCAATTGACTCTGACTTATCTTTAAATGGGAACAGAATATTACGTTTTTTTACTGTGTACTATTTTTGCAAAAAATTGCGCATATTTCTCATGCTGATCGCACGTAATTTAAAACTTAATCAATGTGCTCATCGTAATTTTGAAGCCGTGCTCCTCACGGAACGTTTCTTACGTTTTGTTTTAGCTTGAAATTAACAACAGCGCCGCTCCTAAATTTTGTGGAACCTTCTTCGGTGAAGATCCTCTGCCCAATTTGCAACCAATGATCCCCGCAGAAATTCCCCAAGGGTTTTACCTAGAACTTAACCGTAGCGGTATCCGTTCCCTCTTTTGGTTATCGTCCCGCGTTCCCGCCTCCTTCCGTTTTATTTTACCGTTTTTTCCTCGCAATCCACAAAATTCGCATTTTATCAAAAGCGCCACGCGCAGCGTCCGCGCCGTTCAATCACGCCATGAGCCGCAACCGAACGACAACCGTAATTATCTTCTCAACCCGGTAGATTAGTCCTCATTACTTTTTGGTGAGTTATGAATGGGTTGTTGACCTTTTTGATAGTCTCCGACAGAGATCGCAAGGATTCTGCCCCTAATTTCAGGGGCAATAATTTATTTCTAACTTTTTTTTCCGACAGTTTTTTTTTCAGTCCTTTCCTTTATTACACTGGTGGTTTGCCCGCTCTTGAAACAAAATATAAATTGGAGTACATTTTGCAATAAGGAACTACTATTTCTGGCCCGTTTAAGATACAACATGCAGGCCATTAATTTCCCTATGCATGTATGTGCTTTTATGGGAGAGCCAGAGCTAGTGGTTCTTTATTGCAAAGTGTAATTCAATTAATAAATGGACGTATTTCTACCAAACAGACCTATGTGCGGGTGAGAAATATGGGGTGTGCTCGTCGAAGCAAGAAGCAATGTAAAAGTGGGCGTGATTCCTTTTGAAGAATTGGAAAAGCGGGATATTGCATTCTATCAAAGAGACCTATGTGCCAACTGAATGCGGAACTCATGAGCCGCGGGCATGGCAAGAGAGCCTTGTGCACAGGGCTCACGAGTTAAAGCGCCCCGACGACGATCTCCCCGTCGTTAGAGTGCGCACTCTCATTGCCGCTGACGTCACTGGCGCTTTATTATTCCCATTCACTCTTACGCAAAGAGAACTAACGAGCACACCCCACATTTCTCACCTCCACATAGGTCTCTTTGGTAGAATTACGTCCAAATGTATTAAAATACCAAAAATCGAACAAAAGTAGAGCTTCCGCATTATATGAGTTTAAAATATTGCGTATAAATAATAGTTTTCCTAACTTCGCAGACAGACGTAAGAAAGTAAAGAAGAAGAAAAAATCGATGTTTAATAACCTCAAAGTAGAAGAAGGGAAATATTTCGTTTGTGATCTAAGAGTTCTCAATAAGATGCTGAGGATGTATGACACATTTGTAAGGTTTTCGAAGATACTTCAATTACTATCGACAAAAATTACGTGTCAATTCGGTGTCTTAGATTTTATCGCATTGATAAGTGTTCCGTTGAAAAAGGCAGGACATGCAGGTTCTCCGATAAATTGAATGAAAGCAGCATTGCAATGATCCATGAGATGTATGAAGTGCAGCAATAAATCGTTTAATTGTGAGTGGATGGAACTGTCCAAAGCGAAAACTAAAATATTATAGCTGGGGGTCATAGCCCAGATGCATAAACTGACCATCGTTTTCAGAATTTTCGATGAATCAGTCGTTCTGATGTTGCTTTCGTCAGTATGCTTTTCAAGCAATACATATGCTGGTCCGACTTATCGATATACACTCCCTATGCAATAAAATTCAAATTATGTGCTGCAATAAATGGTACTATCATTTATGTAGACCTCTAGTGTTAAATTTATTCATCGTATTGTAATCTGCTGTGCGGAAAGTGTTACAGGTTTGTCCAGCCTACTTTTTCTCTCTTTTTCTTGTTTTGGGCGTAAAATGAAGAGTCCTTTTTTTATTTTGCAAAAACTTTCAACAACTCAGTAGAGATATATAAATAAGTGTCTAAATGGGCACTGCAGTAATCTTTATGCAAAGGGTTGCCTACCTTTTTTTTTTCAAGAAAAAAAAAAACACTGATGTGTATCGGTATGATACCAGTCCGACGTCATTACGTTACTGATAAGTGCTGACATGATAATGCGGTGGAAAGCATATTCTTGACAACATGTACCTGCGGTGGGCTGAACCAGGCAGCATGATGCATATTTTTTCCAAAGTACCAACATGACAAAATGTCTCGCTCACGAAATGTTAGGATCGCGTTCATTTTTAGGGGTCGAGTGCCTTTATTGACGTTGATATCGAATTATATACCTAGTGGAAAACATATTCTTGACAACATGTACCTGCAGTGGGTTGAACTAAGCAGCATGATGCATATTGTTTCCAAATTTGTACCAACACGAAAAATGTCTTTCTCGCGAAATGTCAGGATCGCGGTCATTTTTAGGGGTCGAACGCCTTTATTGACCTTGATATCGCATTACATACCTATATCGAAACTGAAAGGTCATCCACCTGTAAAGTGTTACCTTCTTCTTGTTGATACGTGGCGGAGAGAACCCAAAGGCACAAGACATGTACTCTCATAAAATTACTGCTAAACATTCCCGGAATTCTCCATGAGACGAGCGACAGAGCTAAGCCCAGAAGCGCGACGTCTAGCCCTTAATAAGGGGTCCTCCCTCTCAGAACCTCGGACGCTAGAGCAGAGTCTGAAATCAGCAAGTTATACTTAAAGTGAATACTTTCCCTAACCCATGGGTCATGCGCATCATTGAAATCACGCAATGCGCAATGTTGCCACTGAGAAGGAAAATGCAAACATTTTAGGTTGCTTATCTGCAGGAATCTCGAGAATACTCGGGAAATTAGAAAAAATTATGCCTCACTCCTCAGGCAGCGGGGCAAGGGACCACGCATAACATGCTAATACCTATTCCTTTAATTAATCGACAACATAAAAACATTTAATGATTTCATAATTGTGCTATCCCATGATGCCGTGTACAACTTTTTTCTTGCGAAGGGGTGGGGGGTGGGGGCGAAAAAGCTCGTGCATACTCTCATGAACAGTCAATGCACTGTACTACAGTGTTGCCGAACGTCTAATCTTAATTGGCACTTTTACTCCTGGTTGTTCACCCTCCATGTGCACATCTCCAATGGAGAATTTGCAAGCAAATATTTTATTGCCTCATTTGAAAGAGCTTAAAGAGTTGATTTTACCCATGATTACTAATTTTATCATGAAAACCGAGCAAAATAATCGTCAGACACCTGATTTGAAAGTGGCTTTACCTTTTCTACTCCTGCGTTCAAGTCTCCAGGTCACTCTTTCAGGGGAAAATCTTCACACGGGTTCTCTCTCTTCCGTCGCATTTGTGATTTGACTCATAATGAGATCGTATCAAGTGAGATTATTAGAGTTTACCTGTAATGACTTATGTAATTATCAAAATCGAGCAAAATGGAGAATTTGCATGCACATTTGTTATTGCTTCATCTGAAAGTGCTTAGAAAGCTGATTTCACAGTATTTTTTATAATTTTTTTCTGATATGGGAATTAGTATAAAAATGATCTAAAAGTGAGAAGATGCACCGCCTAGTGACGTCATCTGGCGGCATTTCCCATTCAAATGTATTTTAGCGGATTAGATAATTTTGTCATATCTTCTCCAATAATTGTTCCATTCATGAACCAAGGTTATCTTCGTGTTCAGCTCACTCAGTAGTTTCCACTTGAACATGAAATTAATCAAATTTCAGACTCCTGCGAATTCTCTATCGCGGGAAGATTTTGAATCAAACACACGCGTTCTGCACTATCGAATTGAGGGCTTTGAATGAGCTTCAGTGATAGCACCGGAATGAGCAAAATAAACGCTCGATACACCATAACTTGATGCATACCAAGTAGGGGTCCTTGTTTAAAAATTTTGATATTTTGTGGGGGTCCTGGCCTACCCTTGTGGGGGTGGAGGGTTGAGAATCCCCCAAAAGTTCTCCATTCTCGATGATTTGGAAACAAAGTCCAAACTAGAAGTAATGGCATATCGAGCGTTTCTTTTGCCCTACCCGGAATGTAGTTTGCATTCACTTTTTCGGTTATAGATGCCCCCAGATAAGAAAATGCTTAATCAATTGTTTATTTCACAATATGAAGCAGTGGCAGGCATTTTCTGGTGTGGCGAATTTGTTCAACATGCGCTTCAAGTTTGAAGAAAGCTCTTGAGATTTTGATGTCGGTCCAGAAGATGGTGGCGCGATGATGAGCCCTTCAGAATATGAAAGTGCGGTTTTTAGCAGGCAACCCTGCTGGGCTCTCATTTAATTTGAGTCTCTCCTATCTGAGATGGAACCTTTCTTAGATAAAGAGATTTCATCAGAAAATGCCTACACGGCCATCAATCTGTATGATGTAATAAAACTAGAGCTTTGAGGAGGCAACAATGTGCTTACACGTATTACGGCGTTTAAAAGCGGGGATGGGTGCGTGTCTCGTGTAAAGCTGCAATTACTTAGCCCTGATGAGTTAGAATATTCTGCGCTGCTCGGGCAGCCGCGTGTCGGGAACTGCCCAGGGGCGAGATCCACATGTCCGAAGCGTTTAGTTAATGATTTTGTGCGTGTGACAAGGTGCAAAAACCCGCGCTCAGAAATATTTCTGCCATCATGTGTCGACTGGGTGTGACTGGGCCCTGGGCCGATACACAACTTTGTTACTCGATAGTGCTCGTAATCCTTGTAACGAGGATCCACGACACTACACAGACGAGAATCGATAACCACCGATGGTAACCATTAAAATATATCGAAGTTCGATCAATAGGATCATCGAGTGTTTCAGGAATCGAGACACGATTTTCACTGCGCGTCTGTCGATATCATCTAGGCAGGGCTCTTAGCGGCGAAAGTAAGTGCACTGCCCTCTTGGCAAATTGTTCTGGTTTCTGCCGAGTGTCGATTAAATATTCCTGAAACGAGAGTAAAATATCAAGTGAGGTAGTACCTCGTTAGTGGGCGAGCGAATCGATTATTTTGAATCTATTAATTATGAGTGAGAGTGGAATGCATAATACAATTCATCGTGTAATTATTATGAAAATTTGGATGAGGGGTGGGGGGTAGTGAATTTGATTAGGGCAGGCATGTGTGATAACTTTTTATGTGCTCGGATCTACTAACATAATATTCAGAGAGTTGAATATTATGTCTGCATGTTTTAGCCTTGTCAATCATTTTCGCAAATTTTACACTTGAATAAGCTCCCTTTCCTCGGAGGTCATCAGTAAATTTTGCCGTGATAGCGAAGAGAGCAATAAGTGCATGCCGGGATGAACCTCGAGACACATGAAAGCATGTGCTAATCATGGATCATACAGGAATGCATTTACTGCTCTCTTCGCTAGCACGGCAGAATTTATTGTCAGATACTTTTTTTTAAAAAAAAAAAATGTTATCCCCCCTTTGCCCTTGCCAGATATCACAAGACTTATAAACTGCAAAATTCCACTCCCGCACTTGTTTTACCAAATTTACGCACCAATTTTAGGACCGATTATAATGTCAATTTTTAACGTTAAAACCTCTTAACTCAAGTTAAAAGATTAACTTTGAACTATTTTAAAACCTTAAAAGTTTTTTGCTGGCAAGCCCAATGAAGAAAGACGTATTTTTTATGATATTTTAATTTTTCCATAACCTGTACAGTAGACTCTGGATTATCCGGCTTCGTATTATCCGGACTTTGGATTATCCGGCTTCGTATTATCCGGACTCTGGATTATCCGGCTTCGTATTATCCGGACTCTGGATTATCCGGATCGATTTTACAACCATGTAACTACGTACGCATTCCGATAAGTGAGCGGATCCGCGGAGAAGCGGTCGCAAGGCATATTTGCGCCTGCAAGGCTGAAGGAATACTTCACGCATTGCGCCAAACAGTGAGGTCGGCGTGGAACGCATTAGCGCCTACTAGATTGCATAGATACTTCTCGCATTACGCCAAACGCAGTGCAGTCGGTTAGTTAGCCTAAAACGCACATTAGCGGCTTCAAGACTGCATTAATACTTCACGCATTCCGCGCTTTAATCGTTGTATTGTAATTTATCGTTGTCGGCTACCATTCACAATCACAATTGAGTCATTCGGTTTGGCGTTAACCTTTTAAACTCGTGTTGGTATGTACATGATGTATACATAATAAGAATACTGTGATGTTGGTTGTTGGTGTTTGTGTTTACTATTATTATCCGGATTTCTTTTTCATCCGGATCGGGCCCGGCACCAATTAATCCGGATAACCCAGAGTCTACTGTATTTTCAAGTACTTAGTCTACCGTTCGAATTTCTATAAATTAATGGATTATCGCCACATTTTAGTCAATGGGTCTCTCAAGCTGAGTAGGATAATGGAGAGTTGGCTGTAACTGAAATTGGACTTCCAAGACAACAGGGGCGTCCCTGGCAGGTGTGTTAGAATTCTAGCCGCAACTTTTTCTACGGCGCGGCGGCGCGCACGGTGTTATGATAAACGCGTTACACTCCATCATGAATGTCATGCGCAGTGTGCGATTAAACCCGCATTCGAGTCTGCTCTAGCGGATCAACCTGAATCATTAGACTCGACTATAAAATATTGAAAAAGAAAAATCTTGCCTCTCTTTTTTTCTATCTCGGAGAAAGTTCCCTGTCGTCGACGTAACCACAAAAACAAATAATACACAAGCAATGTCACAAATTCCTAAGCTACTCGGCAAAAATTCTCGGAGGGAAGTGATCAGCCCTTCATTCACTTGTGATCACCAGGCGAATTTTATGCTCAACAAGTTTCTCAACCAGTTGCTCTACAAGTTGCCCATCAACTTACTTCCGAGCTTTGCCTCTCTCGAGTACATCGCTCATATTGGTAGTGCGGAGTCTCGGGTCTCTCAAATATATTTTGTCTTGTTGTCCCATCAAAGATTTCAACCCGGAAGCCCATCAGAAATTCTCCACATATTTCATGAAAAACTCAAGTTCCTGGTAGTGTTGGGGATTTTCGAAAAACTTCACCAATCGAAGCGATTCTATTTTCTTTCAGTATCCGATTTCATCGATTTAAATCGTAACAGAAAAACCGGTTTTTCGAAAAATCGGAAATTACAAAGGCTAAATAATACTTGCACTCTTAAAAAACAAATCTAATAAAAATCGCTGGGACGTTTGCTAAAAATAAGTCCAAAAATCCGCTCAAGTGCCGACAAGACACATCCGCGCAGCAAAAATTGGAATTTTACATTTTGATGGGAAAATCGATTTACGCGATGAATCGAACCCGATAAAGCGATGTGACTTAGTCGATTTTTCAAGAAAATCCATGGAAAGCCCCTATGACTAGCCGCATAGCGTTTCCAAGCTGTCCGGCCGGCATGGCATATCGGCGCGTGCATTACAAGCGTAAGTGAAATCTATTGAGTCTGCCGCGGCCTAGTAGCGTCGCGGCGCATCACGGTCTCCCGGACATTTGCATGTTGAATTTAATTACTTTTCGTCTCTTACGACCTGCCTCTACTCCCGACCGCGTGTCGTTTGCTTTCATTCGTCACTAGCAACCGTTGAAATTGAAACTGTACCCGTTGTAGTAAATTAAACACCGCAGCCGACCCACCGACACCGACAGGGGTACTCAGACGGCAGCTGCAATTTCACCGGCATGACCTGCGCAAGGCCCCTATCATAAGGCAGTGGACAAGGTCGAGAAAAAGCGTCTCTTTATACCTCTCATCTATCACAGTTTACAATTTAAATGAACACCCCGTGGAAAGCGTGGAGATCAATTTTCAACCCTGATTTTTTTTAATCAGTCGATATTCCAAGGTCCTAAAATCGAAGAACGAGTATTGAACTGAAAACTGGTCTGTCAGCGGACCATTATCGTTTGCATGCTGAACACGTAAAGAAAAACTGCAACGGAATGTACCCACACAAAAAAAAAAAAAAAAAAACGGCTTTTTCGGTCAATCCATAATACAAAAACCTAACGTGTCCAAAATGTTTACGCCCCTTTAAATTCAATGCGAACCAAGCAGTAATGTAAAAATTAGACACGGCGCATTTCACGTACTGCTAGAAACATTAAATTTTCCTCATGGTTGTCAAAGGTCATGACTAACTCTAAAGATTCTGAGAAAAATGCAATAGCCATACTAATGTTCATCGGACTCTTTATCGAAACAGTAAACATTTTCTTTCTTCTCATCTAAAATTTGACTCTTAAATCATGTTAACATGGGCAAATTCAGGAAGGAGGCTTACGTCATCCCTTTCGTTTGCCCGAAAAAAAAGGAAGAAGAATAAGAGAAGGAAGGAGAAAGATGGGAACGGAGGAAAGAAGAAGGAAAGTCGCTTACATTTGGCAATTATTCATGACGAAATTGATTCAAACTGCGTTTTGCATGTTTCAAAAATTCCAAACTTTTCTAGGGGAGCCCCCCCCCCCTTCGAGGTGTCTGGATCTGCCTATGCATGTTAGGTATGACATGGGCTGATTCACATACATCGAGGCCATCTTCCAGCTTGCGCCCAACTTTTAGAACTCTTGGTCACAACTTTCTCATCCAAATCTGCCTTGCATAACTCCAGTTTCGGATTTAAATCAGGTTATGACAAATAGAGTTCGTCGTAAGCAAATCTACCCAATGAAAGAGAGACATACTTTAAATAACAATTGATATTCAATCAAGCTCCTATTCGAAATATTTTCACCAGCGTCTCTTGAAAGGAAACTGATGTGACGTCTCGCATCAAAGGATTCGGTGCCGCACAGTGGATCGAGTCAATAGGAGAGGTCGGACAAAATTTGGATACGTTAAACGCTTATAACTCCGTCTATACAAAACATGGAGGTTCTGAAAATGGTTCCATTGGTTTGCTCGTAAAATTTTGTTCAATTACCACCCCTTGAAATTTAAAATGCGACGAAATAAATATCAAAGTTTGCAGTTTTAGTCAAAAATTTCATGTCCGACCTCTCTTATTGACTCGATCCCTCTGTGTGCCGTTCTCGGACTCAAGTCCAAGCCTTGCGCTCGGTATATTTTAAGCCGATCTATTTGTCATTCTATCCGCACTGTTTTGGTTTCTCCTCTCTGCCACGATATCACACAAGTTGAAGCCAATTCTGAAAGATTTGACTAATACGCTGATGAGGTTATTTACCCCCTAGTTTGTAACATGCCTCTCTATTCCCTCATCAACCAAATAATTTTATTAGAATCATTCGCACTTCAATCTGAACATGTATTAATCTATTTTGGTTTTGGTTTTTGTTTTAGGTAAGACATCATTTCAAAGGAGCTTTGAGCGGTAATTACTTGCATGCAGTTTAAGTGGGCTTCTTGTAAGAAACCACGTACGTACAAACAAATTAATTAAATAGGACCTGCGCAGAGAGCACTCAAATCCTATGTGCAAAGTCCCTTTTGATTCAGCTGCAGCTGCTTTGATTTTCATTTACTCATTTGTGCAAGTGACTTTTTCAGTCTAAATGAGTTCAACCGTATTCATCTCTCAATTTTGATCTTTTTAAAACTTAACGATAGGGGCCATTCATAAATTACGCAAGGGTCTTAGGGGAAAGGGGATCTTTAAGCCTGAGCCTTACGTAAGCTTTCCAGCCGACATTTAAAGAAAATGCAAAAATCCATTTTTCATCAGGATAAAATTCAAGATGACGTAGAGAAATTCAGCTCATTACCGATTGCTGACCGATCGGACCATGCGACCATGCTCCTGTCATCTTTTCTTCAACTTACTTCAAAATTTAGTTTCACCAAAAAAAAAAGAAAATAATAATAACAATTTTGGCCTAAAAATGTCATTGTTTTTCTAAAATAAAACGTAATGCTTAGTTTTGTGATAATTGAAAAAACGGGAGGAGGGGTCAGTCAAGTCTTGCGTAATTTTCAGAGGGGGGGGGGGTCTAAAAATGGGAAAAAGTGCCTTACTTAGTTTATGAATAACCTCATACATTTTAATCTTAAGTTATGCACTTCATTGTTCAATCAGTAGAATCTTACCCTCCATTGCATATTCCGCACAACAAGTGTTCGAATGGAAATGACGTCAAGTCAAAACCTACGGCCGCCCCTATTGTATTAGACTGGTGTAACCGAGGTTATATTTTCTCCGTGTGGTCTTACTATAATCGAGGTATCCTGTCTCTATCAAACGAAGAAACTCAACTGTCTATCTATAATCTCGAAGGAGGAAGGAAGTATTCCGCGTGAATCTTTAGATTTGCAATGCTAAGCAACTCCGTTGTGCCAATTTTAGCGAAAATTCCCTCATTTCTGATGCACAGCTGCAAAGAAACTTGCAGAATTTTGTACTCATCAAAACACTGAGCAACGAGCCACCCCAGAAAGGTCAATCTCAATCGCGCAAAATCAGGTTTTGCCGCTCCGAGCGGAAATTCTTCCGATTTTTTCGTAAACTCGCTGAGAAAGTGGTAAACGCTCCCGCAGAGTTCTGCACCATCGCTTGCCCGGAACTTCCCCCAACTATTTCCAGCTCGGTAATTATTTTCAATTATTCCCCCTCCACTTGTCTATTTCAATAGTCATTGAACTTTAATTTATCCTCGAAACCTGCGGTAGGAGAGGAGGCTCGAGACCTGTACCTACCAGTTCCAATCAGCAACTGGACACAGCAGGTAGTAATTTTTCCAGCTCGAGTACGCCAAGTTGAGGAGGAAGTGATCCCCCCCCCGTCCCCACTCTCCTAGCACCCGTCCTTACCCCACCTCTGTTCGACTCAGAATATTCAATTTTGTTCCCTGGATAGGAAGCTTTGACTTTTCTTCGTAGGTTGTGTGATCTTGAAACCATATTGATGTCAACACTACTCAACGGTTTTTTAAAGGCGCAAGTCCAGTCATTTGCGACCCTCTGAAATTGCCAAAGTTTATGAACGTATGGAATAACAACTGATCTACTGGGGGGGGGGGGGGTGGAAGATTTTCCTCATACATATATCATCAATTAAATTCCATGGAATTTCCAAGAATCATTGAAAGAAGAATCAAAAGAATCAATGAAATTTCATCAATGAAATTCCAAGGAGTTGTTTTCGGTATTCCATTAAACTTGTCGTAGTGATCGGGGAAGTTCGGATTGTTTCAATAGACTTGCTTTCATACGCAAAACATATTTCTAATTGTTTGGAAATAAAATTAGAATTATCTTTTGAATCGTATTACCCACAGGTCCTTTTTTCCATTTTTCAAGTCAGATAATCCTTTCCTTTACCTAATAACCTTGCCTGTAGAGGTCGTCCATTAACCCAAGAGTCAAGAACCCGGGGGAATGATCGCAACATTGATCAGAACTTTCTGTAAATTAGCTGACAGCATGACTTTTAATTCAATGTGAATGTAATTAGTCCGCATGACAGTTTAATAAACTTTTCTACTTTTAAGAGAAGCTTAATGAAGGAGGCATTCCTTTCACCGCATGAACGTGTTGACTTTGTTGGAGAGACCGTCCTTAGCAAGTATTTTATTGATATGGAATCATGCGTTCAGCAATGAATTCTAAGTCCACCGTATTCATAGTAATATTAATAAAGCTCGTGAATCGTAGTCACATATCTTACGTGACGCTCAAGTTGGTAAATAATGCGAGAATTCCAATCACCCTCATTAGGGTGATTTTTGCGGTGACTAAGTGAATGGAGTACACTCCTTAAATTGAAGGGATAGCGGCTCTTGTCTCAGTGTTTTCTTCTTTACGAGTTTGCAGTGTAATCAGGAATCCCCACCGTCCTCATTAGCCAAGTCCAAGGAATTCCGCGCTAATTCTGTAGTCACCGTGATGAAATAATAGAAGGAAGAATAGTAGACATGACTACGAGACGATACGCAGTGAAATGAACGTAATTTCCTGCACCTGGATTGTTTTACCCTTTCCATATCATATATAGTGGTATAATTTCTGCTGAAAAACAGAGAAAAAAGGGGATAAAAGGGTAATAAATGAACCGTGGCATACTTATTGATTAAGTTCGTAGTATCATTACTCAGAGTAAAATTGGCCAGAGATTACAAGAGAAAAGTTGGATCGAGGTATGCAGCGCCAAATAACTGAACTTTACGGGGCGGGGGTTCGGTGCCTTTCTCCAAATTCTTAATCTCACAGTGGATTTTCTTGAGCCTCGAGTGGAAATGTTTAATTCTTGAGATATCTCATACAGTGGGCCGATTATTGAAATTGGTAGACAAAGCGATAGGCAAAAAGGACATAGGGAGTATGGAGCGATCCTATTGGTTGAAATGGCTGGTTACTTAAGACTAAGAGAGAAAATGATGGACTAACTATCGGGTTTCTCGTGGGTTACCGTTAGTTAGTCTATTACCTTTGTCCATCGCAACCACCCGCTTCCACCAATAGGATCTCGCCATATCCCTTTTGTCTTCTTTGTCTATAGCTTTGTCTATCAATTTCAATAATCGGCCCGCTGGGGTGATAAGGGCAAAATCGGGTTTAGGATGAGTAGGACTTGCGTCAGTTTCTATGGTCGCACCTTCGAAAGCTCATTTCTCTAGGAGTTCCCACCCACTGCAGGCTGGTTATTGATATTGATATACAAAGCTATAGAGAAAGAAGACAAAGGGAGTATATAGCGATCCTATTGGTTTAAGTGGGTGATCGTTATAGACGAAGGGGAGAAATGATGGACAAATTATTGGGTCTCTCGTGGGTTCCACCAATAGGATCTCGCCATATCCCTTTTGTCTTCTTTGTCTATAGCTTTGTCTATCAATTTCAATAATCGGTCCCATGGTTGAGCTGGAGAGGAATCTTGGTGATGAGTCATTGCAGACGGTTACTATTCACAATTTAGTGAGTCGGGCAAGCGAGCGGAGCGTAGTACACACAGCCGAGCCGCAGACGGAGCGGCTAATCCATAATTCTTATTGGAGCCGAGCGGCGAATCGCTATTCGCGGCAGAAGCAACAGAGTTTTAATTGGCCACTCGCGACAACCAATAAATTACCCAACACCGACGACACCCTGTTGCCGCATCTTCACTTCCCATTGTCTCCTATTATTTTACTACTATTCTATTTCTAGGCGCCTCACCGAGTGGATTTACCGTTTCCAGCAGGGATCTGATTCTGAATTCGTTTTTTCCTAGACGGAAGAACTCAACTCCATTCCAAATTTGCAAAATCATTTTTAACAGTAAATTAAATTTTCCAGGAAGAATATGACTCTGCCGTTTTTGTATAAAATTTTGATTATTTCGCGTCATCAAAATTAAAATCAGTGGAAGATTTCAGTCAGAATTGCCCAACAGTTTCTTTGCGAAAGCGCAATTGGCGCGCGAAAATTTTGCTGCACTGAAATGTTGTCCCTTTTTTTCGTCTGGAAAACGATGAGTCCCTTTTGAAAAATCGACATCAAATGCGACTCAAATATCGTTTTACGGAGGGGATGCTTGTCTTTACTTAGAAACTCGGTCCTCTTGCTGTGAACCTTCATTCTTATTAGTTGTAAAATGAGTGCAAAAGTAAGTTCCCGGTGAGTCACTATGCTTTGTCTCCAGGGTAATTCTTATCAGGTGATTCTGATGCTGTGAGTAATATTCCTCTTTGCTCCTCTCTCGTTTTTTTTTAATCTTTAATCCCTCGTCCTAAAATAAATAGGTCTGGTGAAGTTTAGGTAAAAATGTCATCGAAGTATATCAATATGTTTTAAAGATATATTTAATATTTCATATTAAGCATATTCAACATTGCAAGTAGATCTTTCAAGGTTTATTAACATTTATTGAACTTTTTTACGCCTCGTAATGCAATTTAAAAAAGACACCCAAAAATGTTTTTCTAAGACTGGAATTCAACATTTTTTTCCGTCGATAAAGCCGACTCTAAGTTTTTTCAAAGTTTTTAAACAGTCGTTGCTACTTAGGAGTAGAGAAATCGAAGGTGCACTGGGGAAAAAAAAAAAAAAAAAAAAAAAAAAAAAAAAAAAAAAAAAAAAAACACATTGATGGATCTAGAGTCCAGACTCTTGAAAACATTGACAAGAAAAAATAGTCTTGATTCAATCAGATTTTTGCTTAAATCAAAAGGAAATCCGCTCAAATTAAGAGGCTTGGTTCTTGATTCAAGCTAGATTCTGATTGAATCAAGAGTACTTTTTCTTGTCGATGTTTTTAAGAGTCTGGACTCTAGATCCAATGTGTTTTTTTCCAGTGAAAATGAGTTTTAAGCACTTTTACCCAAACGTTCGGCAACTTCTCGATTGAGAATCCATCAACGAAATGAGTTCTTCTCAAAGACCCGATGGAATTTTACTCCTTATTCAATTACGCCGATTGATATCTCCACGGTGGGGCGCTAACTCCGGCCGGGATGACCCGCAACCTCCACCGGGGAGGTGTGGTGCGCGATGATTTAAGAGCTCTCGAGCATCTTAAATCAGCGTCTGTCGCCATCCGTGTTTCAGCCTGCATTTATTGTTTATTAATAATTTCCTATCTTTGGATGAAATATGTGCGAGCCTTGGCAGACCCGTATCAGTAAACCGTTTCAATTCCCAGATTATCGGGGTTGAACTATTATTACCGTGGTGGTTACTCTTGAAGTAGTGCAACGAACCTCTCCTCCGCTCCGCAAGGATCATTATCGGAAGTTAATTTGGTCTTATGAAATCCCTGTGCCAAAGGAGGAGGAAAGGTTTCGAATTATCACTAAGACTGATCGTGTGAAGGAGGATATTGCGTTGAAAGCAGATGGTTATTTTTCGGTAGATACGGAGTCCCATAATACGTGGTTTTTAAAGAATTTAAAAGTAACTCATTGTAGCCGGACCACAATTACGATATAAATGTTCATGTATGTTGTATTTTCTTACATTGATACGCTGGAGATGGAGAAAATGTCTCTGAAATGCATCCGTAAATAAACATATGTAACCGTGTTCCGGCTGCAATCAATTATTTTAAAATATTTTTTGGCCCTGAAAATCGTCAAAACTTCGAAGCTCCTACAAAATATTTTTTTACGCGACAAATCATGCTTTTCGCCATCATTACTTGAAGACCGTAGATTAGTTTTAATATCTCTTGTTAAAAAAGCAGTAATTGCCAAAGTTAGGTCCCCTCCTGGTTTTGCTTATAAAATTAGGGAGTCCGGGCCCGGCCGGGACTCGTTGGTATCCCTGTTCGGTAAACTATCCTGTCGATATTTGGATATATACCTCTTTCCCGAAAAACTTGATAACCCTCTTCAACCTAACCTAACATAACCTAGTGTCCTATTGATAGTGTTGTGTGGAAAAGCCGGAAAATCCGCCATCGGCAGTCGCATGTGGAGGACGGACGAAGGAACGTGCGGACAGATCGGGTGCCGAAGACCCGATGTTTGGATATATACCTCTTTCCCGAAAAACTTGATAACCCTCTTCAACCTAACCTAACCTGACCTAGTGTCCTATTGTTATAGTGTTGTTTGGAAAAACCGGAAAATCCGCCATCGGCAGTCGCATGTGGAGGACGGACGGAGGAACGTGCGGACAGATCGGGTGCCGAAGACCCGACGTTTGGATATTACCTCTTTCCCGAAAAACTTGATAACCCTCTCCAATCTAACCTAACCTAACTTAGTGTCCTATTGTTAAAGTGTTGTGTGGAAAAGCCGGAAAATCCGCCATCGACACTCGCATGTGGAGGAGGGACGAAGGAACGTGCGGACAGGTCGGGTGCCGAAGACCCAGACTCGGAGACCTAGAGATACGGTGACCCTGTGCGTGAGTGTGGGTCTTTTCCGGGCGGAATAAAGACGCGACTTTATGGGCGATGCGCGATACCGGTTATTGATAGCCGCGCGGCATTAGCGGATGCCCGGCTCCCCTCCTGCCCCCCCTCCCCCTGGAGAGTCCCCGGTTTATCCCGTACGCGCATCTCGGGCGTCAGCGGGAGCCGCGGCCGCGGGCGGGCAGCGCCGGGTGCGACTATCGGTCCACTCGACACCCTCCAAAGTCCGAGGAACCAATGGTCCAAACGGCCCCGATAACGTTAATGGTTTTCGTGCGGATGGTTAGGTTACCGTATCGATCCTGCCGCCGTCGCACACCGGGCACAACTCTCAGAGTTCGGGCTCAGGATCTGTGAACGAGGATTCTTTTTCGACGGAGTGAACTGGAAGAAAAACACATCGGATCTAGAGTCCAGACTCTTGAAAACATTGACAAGAAAAGATACTCTTGATGTAATCAGAGTTTTGCTTTAATCAAAAGGAATTAAGAGGCTTGGTTCTTGATTTAAGCAAAAACCCGATTGAATCAAGAGTATTTTTCCTTGTCGATGTTTTTGAGAGTCTGCAGGACTCTAGATCCAATGTGTTTTTTTGCCAGTGTACACCTTCAGCAGAGACTGAGGAGACATCAATTTATCAAACTCCTCTTGCTAAAATACCGGTAAATCTTTACACTTTCGGAAGAATTGTGTCCATTTTGCCTTAGAGCTTCTATACAGGGAAAGTACGACGGTCGGTAATTTTGAGTTTAGGTCACGGAGATTTTAGGGCCCAAAAGGGCGGTCAAACTATGAATTCAAGTCGTCCAGAGTGATTTAGTATTAAAATTGTTGTGGCCCTTTGTTTTTACCCAAACTGCACTGCACTGAGGATTGTCTCAACAAGGCCGAAACGCGTTTGCAGTTGCCTTCCTGAATGGACGTAACTAGTGTTGCTCCACACAGCGTATCTACTCGAAGGAAAATTGTGCTTGTGTGTGAGCTGTTTCCCTCTGTAATGAGATATAAGCTTTAAGCAGTACTTTTTACGCACGATGGCTAAAAAAACCGTCATTATTGCCTTTGTTTTTAGCACGCATTTGACTTTTTTTTGCATAAATTTACTCGTTTTTCAGGAAGAAAGCTCACTAATGAACATTCATGGCCACCTTGGAATCTGAAGATTGGCAGTGACAATTTTGTCTGAAGGTTGGCTGCCCTTTTTGGCCTTTTTGTAGATACTCTATTTCTCTGTTGTTTGTCATTTTTTTGCCATTCCCTTATTGAGCTCATCAGTTTTTCGTAGGGATCTTCAGAGCCAATGCCAAAATCCGATCTGAAGTAATTCAATATTGTTCATTTTACAAATGATGCAATACAAGGAAAAGTGTGATTCTCGGCAAAAATGTGCATCGGCATTTGTTTTAAACTCATTCCAGACGTTGGAATCCGAAATTGTTTAATCTCGTCTAGAAGGCTGTCGCCATTTTCTCATTTCAATTATATTTGAATTTGAAAAAAAGAACTTGATGAAAAAAAATAGTCATCAGGAACCTGCCAGTGAAAACTTAAACTCAAATGTGGCTTGACAAAATCTTGGTTTAGATTGGCTCAGAACGAATGCTTTGAGCAACCAAAATACTATAAATGACGGAGGAGACGGTACTTAGACGTAAAATAAAAAAGATAAATAAAAAAGAAGAAGAACGAAACAAAATAACTCTAAACTTAAAAATTTGTTTTCGTTCAATATTCCTATCCGTTCGTTAAAGTCTCCAGCTCTATCCAGTCGAATACCTCGCTTACCCACCGAGCGGCGGCGTGCGGCGCAATGTTGTCTATTCTCTCTGGTAGATCACACAAATACACTCGGCTTGCTAAAGTTATTGTCGTCTTTTTATACGATCCCTTTTACACTCAATATAAAGGCTAGTTGTAACCGAGAAGCTATTACCCGACCTTTTAAGCACGGGAATAGATAAAAACAGCTTAGTAGCTAGAGACGTCTCTCCCCGAACACGGGCAAGCGAACTCGTGCAACAAAAGCAATAAGTGTTAAGAAGAGGCATGCAGTAGAGAACCACTGTTTCAGGTGCACGCTAGTGGAGTGCTGCTGGTCACTCTAATCAGGACTGGTCAAATCCATACTCATAGTTACTGACTTGATTTTCAAATCAAATACAGGGTTATTCAAAAGTCACGCACCACTGGCCATAACTTTAGTTCTAAATATGATACCGACTTGCGGTTTCAGACGTTTTTCCTCAAATCGAGGGGGAAACTTTTTTAGTCACATTCCAGTTTCTGATCCCCTCGGGGGAGAGGGGGGGGGCTTCAAAAATTTCAAATGGCCACCCCCCTCAACCCCTCATGGCCAGTGGTGCGTGACTTTTGAATAACCGTGTATGAAAATTGGCTCATCGGGGAAAGGAAATGCTAATGGTGTTAGACTGTCGAGCTGAAGTAATCTCCAGTAAATCTAGTCAGTGGATCATTCTGCCGTGCTAAGGAAGAACGCCGCATGAGCCTTTTCATAAAGGATGAACTTTTTCATAAAAGGCGGCCTCTCTCTGGAGAATCGGAGCTCTCGTCTTCTATTTAAGAGAAGGAAAATACAAGAGGAAAGAGTAAAATGAGAAGAGTAAATAACAGTTGCGGAAGTGGCCATTAGAGGCCTGTCTGGGTTCCGCCACTGGAGGAAGCATTGACTTTGAAAATTAAACAACCTGAAGATTACGTGTCAACTCGATGTTCTCACCCAAAGAAGGCCCTAACCAGCGACTCCGTTGAACCCCGGTAAAGCATCCGAGTGCTAAAATCAAAACCAACAGATGCTGCAAGTGGTTGAAAATTCAATTTTTACATCGCGCCCGGCCAAGTTCATTGTCCGCGGCTGTATAACGAATTCTAACTACTAACTAATTGTCTATGGAGGAAGTTAATCTGGTGGTAGCAAGTATGAGAACTGCATTTACCCCTCCCGACTCCCACTAGCGGCTCAGACCACGTGGTTTGGAGAGGAAACAGCGTGCATTATTTGTACAACGAGCCCCGACCCGAGCCTGGTTGTCAGATTTTTTTTTTTTTTTGTAAGTTCGTCGTAACCTCTCTTTAGACTTTTCTTGGATAAATATCTGTGAGCCTCTATTATAAATACCAGAGCGATAGACTCAAAGTAACTTTTACTATTTCGTTTTTCTTTGCAATATTTACAGTAATAAATAATTCAAGAGTAGGAACAAAAAAAGCATAAATTATGGTAACTTAAAGCAGGATTGTAACTACTTGTTTTCTGTTTTGAGACATCACGAGAAAGCTACCCAGTGATCTCATTGCTACCACCGTATTCTATACCTTTCAAAGTTATGCGACAATTTTAAAGAGGAAGTTTTGAATCTCACGTCTAGTTTTCGATGTCACCTTTTTTGTTCACTCGAGCTGAGCCCCGATGAGGCAAATTGAAAAAGTGCATGATAGATTTTCCTGAAAATATTAGATATGACCCTTTCCAGGATTTCCGACGCTATGAAATACCTGGAAAGTCAGGGAATTTACGGTGACCTGAACAATAATTCAGAGACAGTTGCGCATAGCTCGTCGGTTCAGCAGCTTTAGCCGTTTGAGAGACAACTTTCGAGTGTTGTTTCCTTAATTCGAATCTCTAAAAGTGAAAATTCCCCTCACAATTTTTTCAAAAGTTAGTGTAATGAAAAGGGTGAAAATCCTAGCGGTGGTTTTGATTGAAAGTTTGGAAATTCGGGTATTTTGGAGTCAGGAAAAAGCAAAATCAATCAGGGAAATTCAGGGAATGGGAAAATAAAGAATTTATTGAAACCCTGCTCTTCGTCACAGATTCCATCTCACCTGAATTGAATTCTCCATCCATTCTCACAGGAAGTGCAATATTACCAAGCAGCAAGCTCTGATCGCCTACAATTGGATTGCATTTTGCTATAAGGAACCACTATACCTGGCTCTTTCTTAAAGACACCTACCTGCATTGGGAAACCAATGGCAAGTGTGTGATTTCTAAATTGAGCTAGAAACAGTGGTTCCTTATTGCAAAATGTGGTCCAATTAGGCGGCAACGTGGAAGTGCAGCTCCTAGCTGTGTTTATATTGCTTGAGTTAGGAGGAGCATGGCATGCTGGACAGTGAGCAATGCGATCCGTCATTGTTTATCCTCGCATTGACAATTAGGTGGCGGTAGCTCATTAAAATTGTTCTCACACGTCCTGTTTTGATGCCTTGTCGACGCGATGTGACGCCTCCCGGGTGAGATATCTGGATAATAGGCCATTGTCTCCGCCCGCGCTCGCCCCAGGTGTCGCGCCTCCCCGCGCGCGAGCTTCTGCCCGAATTAATCCGCCCTAATTAATCGCACGCGCTAAATCACCCCCCCCCCCCCCCCCCCTCCCACACAATCCCCATTGTATCGAATAACCATCTACCTTGCTCTCAGATTTTCATTGCTCTTCGCGTTGCGTACATTTTTTGATCTGATTTAGAATGTGTACCAGTACCACTGGTCCGAAAATCTCTTGAGGTCCGGAAAAAAACAGGTATTTTTGTAAATTCGAAAGTAAAAAAAAAAAAAAATAATAAATAAATAAAAAAATAAAAATAAACAGGATAATCATGACAAATTACTTACTCAATTGGCCCTTATTGTGAAAATCTCAGATTTATTTCCGCTTTGTAATCTGTAACAGAACAAAATTCATGATCGAATTATTTTTTTTTAAATATCACATTTATCTTACGAACAAATCAAAGCCGTGGGTGGTAGGTTAATATTTCCAATACACATTAATGTCCACAGAAAAGAATAATTTATGTGTGGTGAGACCCACTATGGTTTACATTGTGATCAAGTTATCAATGTAGCAGCATTAAAAACTTAAATTCTCGCAAAACTCGAATACAATTCATCTGTTTAACTTTTTCGTAAATCAATAAATTATATTCGTCACTGCAAATGATACAGAAAGCACACGAATATTGCAGAAAAATTTTGAGTTAGGAAACGACCTACTTTAAATTGACGAAAATATTATAACTTCTTTCGCTTTTTGAATTTTAGAAGCGGCAAATCATTGTTATCCCCGGTAAGGATCATCTGAATCGATAGTTAAACTATGTTGCACTTTTTTCAGGTATTGTACAAGTTGAGCTCTGTATAGATGCCAAGTTGGGAAAGTCCCAGTCCCTCAATCACAGAGTAATCCATAGGGGGCCACCTTGAGTAAACGAGCTGATAAAAGAACGACAATGAATACATCCTCAAAA